>CM066151.1:11330000-11610000 GCA_033617975.1 Populus alba x Populus glandulosa | reverse complement strand
ATGAAGAGCAAGATATTTCTCGTGAAGAAAACTTTGCTTTAAAGATATTTCTTGTTGCTTTTAAAATTATTGTTGGTTGGGGTTTTGAAATGGTAGGTTTTAGAAAATACGTGTGTTCGATTAAAATTATTGAGATAGACATTTTTATGCAAAATAAATAAAAAATATATTATTTTAATTTTTATGTAATCAAAGTTCAAAATACAATTATATATAGGATATAATGCAAGAAACAGAAATTAAGTGGTTGACTAAATAGATTTTGTTGTAAACCAGCACAAAAATCTTTTAATTCTGACCACTTCCAGTCGCCCATACGTTACTTCGCCCTTAATAGGCCACATCAGCCAAATGGCCCAAATCCAATTCTCTCCCCGAGCAAAATCTATTATAGGATTTGCTTGGTAGCGTGTCCAGTAGTATTTTTTATTTAAAAGTTTATTAATTTTTTTTTAATATTAACATATAAAAATAATTCAAAAACACCATAAAAATAATAATTTTTTTTTTAAAAAATAATCAAATTTTGAAACCCTGTGATACAAACCTCTCCTTCCTTTTTTACTGTCCAGTTCTGGACACCAGCAAATTTAATGAACGAAAACTCCAAAGTTGAAAGGATTTCCTGTCTCTCTATGATCCCCACCACAATTAAGTGAGAACAAGGGCTTTAATGGAGGGATGCTCATACGGAATGATCAGAAGTCCAAGGCTTTTATTAAAATAAAATCTCCCAAATTGCCTCTACATGCACTACAGTTCGAACACTTTCAAAAAAAGATAGTGCTTCCATGACTTTGAGCTATCAAATGATTACTATGCTGTCACAAGAGTCAATGCATCTCCGCCCAAACACTTGTTGTGTTTCATGTGCATCACATTATTATTATTTTGTTGTGGCCGTGATTTAATTGTCTCCGACCAATCCACGTAAAGTCATGTTCTTTGGAACATGACTTGCCGCGTAAGAGATGAAAGCAGGGAACCAAAAAAATAAAAATCCAAAACATGAATTGATATAGTTGACCCGAGCAACTTTGTCAGAATCTTGTTTTTTTTTTCAAAACAAGATTGTTTTGAGTCGGGTCATGTCGACCTGGTTAATTCAACTAACCTATTAACTTTTCATGCTTGTAATTCACACAACTAATGTCCAAAACGGAGGTGCGAGCCAGTGAATACTCGGGCAATTCCAGATCGACATGATCTCTTAGGAAACCAACCTCAGCACTTAATTGAATCATTTCAGGACACGCGCGACGCCTAATTTGTTGGTACATTTCGTTAGCATCAACTGCGATTCAATCCTTTTAAATTTCGTTAGCATCATTGGGACAGGAACAACTCCAATCGCATGCTGGCTGTTCTCGAAGCGGGACATGAAACTCAAATGTAGTGTTTTAAAATCTGGACCGGCCTGATGGGTCGATCCAGGACTCAATCGATCTGGGCCTGGAACTGATCCAGGTGGAGGCAAAAACCAGCTCAAAAATTAATCCGGGAAAACCCGGTCAACCTGGTCAAACCCGAGTGAGACCTGGTCAATTTTTTATTTATTTTGATTGTCTTTAAATGACATTGTTTTTAGCCTTCTAAAATGCCAAAATGCTGAAGATTGACGAGTGAAGAAGAACGAAGCAAAATCAGTAACCTAATCGGTGTTGTTTTTCTACGAAACCCAGCCGAGAAGTAGAGAACGTCTGACCATTGATCATTGTTGTTTTTCTTCAAAAAAGGTTTAAATCTTCTTTTTTCACTCTCTGTTTTCTTTATTCTTGGCCATTTTCTCATTTCTGACATGAATTTTAATTTCAGAACTCTTAACTCTACTGTCATCGAGCCCAATCACTGGCATCAATTTCAATCGCTGCCATCGATTCATTGTTCATCATTTCATTCACAACCCAGTCACCTCACATATGTTTCTCTAGCTCGATTTCTGTCTTTTCTTTTGCCAATCAACTTAATATCTCTAGCCTGATTTCAACTTTTACCAAAAAAATGAGAATTTTGTTATTTGCATGATGTATTCTAGAATGTTGTTACCATGATTCTTTTGATGAACTCTAGCCCAATTCATTGTTCGTTGATTCATTATTCGGCAGTGAAAAATTGTTGTGGGGAGGTGTTTAAAGATTGTAAGGTTTAGCTTACAATTTGGAAATATATGTATATTCTTTCCTTTTTTAGTATGTTTTCAAAATTTTGAATCTCTCAAGTGTATCTTTATAGTAAGTGTTTGTTTGCGAAGATTGCAGGTAAAATTATGAATAGGGATTGAGAGTTTAAATTATGACTGTTTAATGTTTATGACTGTTTTATGAACAAGATTATGACTGTTTTTTTTATATGTGTTTTTTTTAAGTTGACCCAGGTTAACCTATCTGACTTATGACCCAATCATTTAATGAGGTTAATGACCGGAAATTTTCAAAACTATACTCAAAGATGTGGCACATGTATAACCCGAAACATGTGGCATGGTAGCAAAATAAACAAGAGCTAGAAATCTCCCACTCTGATCCAACAACAAGAGATACTTGGAGAGGCATGCTTCCTCTCCACCCCTCTCTTATTTATTTATTTTTTTCTTGTTTCTGAGCAGATAAGGTGCTCCTGCACCTAACCAATTGTTAATTAGCACAAGTGTATGGTGTGATCAAAGATGAGAAGCTCCTTTTAGCCGAAGTGGATAATGTTCCCTTTTTCTTATATCCAATTCTTAATTAATTCCCTGTATAGTTTGAAATTCCGAGACCCACTAATGATAATTAAATTAGTAGATCATCCAGGGGACATCTACAACTTCAACTTCCATGTGCTGTTAAAATAATATTATCCAATTTTAATTAGATGATTAGGAATCCAATACTCTCTTGCATGGATATGGTTCTTAGTGGACACCACTGAAAAGATTAAGATCGAATCTCATTAGCACATATATAAATACAAATTAATATAACGCATAAGCATCAGTTTTTAAAATATACAGTTTGTCTTTGGGCAGATGAGTGGTCATCTAGCTATCTATAGGTTATAGGTTATTTGATAGTATGGTTATTATTATTTTTAAAATATTTTTTATTTTAAAATATATTAAAATAATATATATATTTTATTTTTTAAAAAATTATTTTTGATATCAATACATCAAAATAATATGAAAACACCAAAAAATATTAATTTAAAGCAAAAATAAATTTATTTTTTTTAAAAATATTTTTAAAATGTAAAAACAAATAAAAAAATATAATTAGAGGAGTTGTATTTAATTTATCATACTATACACACACACATTTTTTTTTTTAGGATTTGGAGTCCATTAATGTTTTTTTGAAGGTACAATAAACGGAGCGATCATAACAAAAAAAAATTCATGTCAAGTAATGACCCGTTTGTTTTTGAATTTTAAAAACGTTTTTAAAAAAAATTAAATTTTTTTTATTAACTTTAAATTAATATATTTTTAATGTTTTTAAATTATTTTGATGTATTGATATCAAAAATAATTTTTAAAAAATAAAAAAATTATTAATATTTATTTTAATATAAAAAATTATTTAAAAAACAACTATATTGAATAAGTTCTAAACGGTTGGAACTATTTTAGTAAGAATGGTTCACGAGGCTCAATAATCAGAACTCATAAATATTTTCAAGAATTTATCGTTTTCTAAAATAAATAATGGAAATACCATTTTAAGTGTATTATTTTGTTTTTTTCTAGCATACTAGCGTGAATAAATATTGACTTGTAAATCAACGACTCAAACTTGCATGACGAGGACAGCAGAACAAATTTTAAAGAAAAAGGAAGGAAGGAAGAAAGAACTATGGAGTAGTTGATTAGAGATACTTTGGTCGATGATTTTAAGATTAAGGAAATTATTTATCTATAAATTAAATTTCATTAAAAAGCATCCCTCCTTCCCCCCCTGTTAGTCAAGCGATGACACATTTGAGACCTGATTTTGCCTGCCCAAGCATATTCGATCTCTGCATGTGTCTGCAAGTATATTCCTAGCACGGGAAACGGGAAAACATTTTTTAATATTGCATATCAAGAGACTCGAATCATCTATTCTCTAAGCCGAAAAATAATAATAAAAAATAGAGGAGAATAAATTTGTAGGCCCCATTCTTTTGTTTAACTTTAGTGGATTCTTAATTAAGAAAATCCGTCAAGAAGTGAATAATCCTAACCAGGTAATCTTCTGATATAATATATTGCCAAATTGGCTATTCTGTTTATATGGGATAAAAAGCATATTATTATTATTATTATTATTATGTGCATGATATAAAGAATAAGAACAGTAGTATATTGCAACTTTTTTATTAATCTTCTACAATATTTGCCTGTTAGCATATTGCACTGAAGATCCAATTCAGAGAGCAAACAAATCAATTGAGCTAACTGCCCTGGCAACTAAAATGATGGCAGGTTAAAGATAAATTTTTTTAAAAAAAATCCTTGATTTAATGTGAACTAGGTTTTTTTTATGTTGAATTTAATAATTAAAGAAAGTTCAATCTATTTTTTTAAAAGATAAAAAAACTATATTTATTTAATTTAGAAATTAAATCTAAATTTCAGATCAAATAACAAAAAATAAAATAGATATACGTATAAAACAATATATAAAAATTAAACTAACATCACACTTCGATTATATAGTGATTTTTATGAGTCGTACCATCTGTCCTTGAAACAAATTTTGCCTTCGCAGGAGTGTAAGAAGACAATGAAGAAATAATATTTTTTCTTCGTTGATCTTGCATCGTCCAAAACAGTGAGGAATAGTTTTCTTTTTTCAGTTTTTTCAATTCCCAGACAGGAGTGTAAGAAGACGAAGACTATATATGTATACACACACTAATTTAGGAGACCAAACATGTTTTTGTTTTCTTATATTTGTTTCTTAAGTTGTCGTCCACTTCTTTTTATCAATCTTTTTATTGTTCTATAATACAGAAATTTCATTAAAAATAATCCCATGATATCTAACTGAAAATCTGAAGAAACCATACCACCAGATCACAGATAAACTTTCTGTCATTTATTATTCTCGAGCTCGTTTTGGAGTTTGGTGGAGTAACAGCCAGTAGGGTAAAACGAGAATATAAGAAAAAGCAACTTCCAAATCCAAGTCTTTCTTATATATGACAAGAAGCAGCTTCGGGCAATCCACACTCCAAAATAAAGCAAAATCACCTCTCTCAAACTTCACTCTCTCCCTCTGAAAATTGAATTTAATATTCCTTACAAAAATCCATAATCTCTGCAACTTTTAATTCACAAAGACAATCGAGGCACGCTCACACTTGTTTATAGCAACAGCCAGTCTATACCCTGCAAGAAATACTCACTGCACCGACTCCCAGCGCCACCCCTCTCTCTGTATCCTGACCGTGATAAACAGAGAGAAACGGAAAACAAACAAACACACGAAGATACTCGAAAAGAAATATTGAAGTCATGCAGGTTCTTATTTTTTCTTGTTTTCTAGGGATTACTAATCAGCTTACACAATCTTTCCGCAAACAAAAAAGGTTACATCTTTTAAGAAGACAAGAGTAAATAGAGAGAACCCATAAAGCAAAAATTTGATCTTGTTGTGATTAGAGGGTTTTGCGGGCTATGAGGATACACGGAGAAACGCCACCTGAAAAAGAAGAGGAGGAGAAAGTGAAGTCGCTGTCTTCATCTATACAACAGCCACAGAAACTGGTGGTGGTTGGGTATGCTTTAACATCAAAGAAAAAGAAGAGTTTTTTGCAGCCAAAGCTTGAAGTTTTAGCCAGGTAAAATCTCACTGTACATTATTCACTGTTTGTACATCTTCATATCAAGTTTTAGTTTTATTTACATATATGTGTTTCTTTGTAACTCTTGATTGCGGGTGTGAAGGCTTGCTTGTTCTTTTATGGGGTTTCTGCTTGGTTTTACTATACCTGAAATGGGTTGTCTGGGAATTCTTGAAATTTTGCAAATCTTAATGTCTTTTTTGCCTTTTAGTTTTTCGGCTGTGAACTTTTTTTTGGTGACCTTGTTTTTTAGCTGGAATTTGGTTTTTATTGCATCTTGCAGGGTTTTGCAGTGTCGGAGGGATATGTTGTCTCTGTTATAAATTTATAATAATGACGAACTAAAGCATTAAGGCTGGTATGATTTGAAAAATGTTTTTTATAAATTAAAAACAATTTATAAAAAATAAAATGGTGGAGGGACATGTTTACATGAAAAAAAAATTTAACTTCATAAATGATTTCTTATATTTATTTATAATTAAAAAAATTAATTATTAGAAAATATTTTCTAATTAAATAAAAATTTAATTTAACTTTTTAACTTTTAATTTTTTTTATTTTGAATATAAAATATTTTCTAAAAATTATAAAAATACGATGTTATTTATTAATTATATTAAATTTATCTATTAATATTTTGATTATTATATATTGTATTTTAATTTTTTTCTTTAATTTTATCCTTTAACATTATATTTTTATATTAACTTTGATTTTTATTTTTTGGTTTTTTAATTAAAAATTTTTATTTACCAGATTTAATTTCTATTTTTATTGCTATTTTTTATTTAAAATAATTTATGATTTTTTTTATTTTCATTTAATTTTTTTAATCTATGAGATTTAGCTTTATTTTTTTATTACTATTTATTTTATTTAAAATAATTTATAAAATTAATTTTTTTTATTTGTAAGATTTGATTTTTATTTTTTTAAATAAAATATTAATAAATTATTTTCCAATTAATTTTTATGATATAGTAAAAAATTAAAAATCAATTTATGTTTTAACTTATTTTGTATGACATCATCAAATATTAAAAAAAAATTATTTTTTAAAAATTTACTTTTTATAAAAATCAATTTTAAAAAGAAAGATACTTTCGGCAAATAAAATTACCTAAGCATCCAGGGGTTCCTTTTTTAGGACAGAAACTGGACATGTGTTTTGCTTGACGTGTCATTTATGCTTTCACTCCTGGGTATCTGGATTCTTTAGAAAAATTGTTGGGAATATTCCACAATATATACTCTTTGGACTCTTCTTCAATGATCATAAAGTCAATGTTTGGTACTTTATTATTTAGTTTAGAAATGTTAAGACTGTACACAATTTCAGTCAATTATATATTCCTGTGCATTTTGTGTGAATAAACTAGTTTTAAGAAATAGCTACGTGATGTCATCTCTTGTTGCCAACTTTATAGCTTTATTCCTGTTATCTATCCATTTCTATTTTTTTCCTGTGTTTGGGCCTATCATTATACACTGATAAGCTGCATTTCTATAATTTCATGATATTCCTAACATGTAGCTGCAACTTCATACTTTACTCGGTTTTATTTTGTCTGTAGTTATTTGTGCTGAAAAAAACTACTGTGAATTCAGCTCGTTTAGAATAGTTTCAGGGGTCCATTGCGCCACCTTTTTCTGTCATTGTACTTGATGAAGTTAATTCCTGTTATGGTTGAAAGAAAGAACTTTTGAAATGCCTGCATCGGTTGGATGAAGGAAATTCTTGATACTCTCATAACTCAAGTTTCCAAAATGTTGCCTCCTTATCTTAAGGCATTCGATAACTATAAACAAATTTCTGTGCCTGGTGCAGAGATAAGGGAATATTGTTCGTTGCTATTGATCTAAACAGGCCATTGCTGGATCAAGGTCCCTTCGATGTTGTTTTGCACAAGGTTAGTGTTGGGTTTTTTCTCTCCTTATCCTCTCATTATTACATTTTTTGAAAATATTTTTTTTTAATGATTGAATAGCGTTTTCATTTGCATTTCTTGGTTGCCTCGGGTTAATGGTTTGAATTTCTGATCAGACTGTATGTAGGCGAGCTTCTTCGTATTTTTTTTTCTGGATACGAACTTCATGTCCTACCAAACCTAGTACAAGTATCTGATTAGTTTATCTTCCTTGCAGCTGTTGGGAAAGGATTGGTGCGGAGCTATTGAGGTTTGTCATCGAATTCTGATCTCTTAATGTAATTTTGTATCTAGTTTTAATACTGTATAATGAACGAACCAGAGTTTTTCAATGCCCAACATATAAATTGATGTACAATAATTCCATCCATATGCGCTGGGGATTAAGCATGAATTAGAGGAAATCATTGAAAAAACAAATTTACCCTCTTGAACCTGTAGACTCTTTTAGTCTGACATAATGTGCAGAGCTTTGCACTCCCATCTCATCCCAGCATGGATCATGATCAGATGTTTGAAGTCAGTCTCTCGAGAACTCTAACAAACAAGGATTTTACTTCTGTGATCAATCTGGATGACCTTTTAAGTTTGGCGAGCTTAGTTGCAATGTTTCATTCATCTCTTTTCGAAGTTTCTGCACTTTTTGCTGCTGGGATTTTTTGGCTTGTTAGTCTTATTAAACATTGGTCTTTGCAATTGATAATATAATGGAACAATACATTTGAACTTTACAGTGTCTTAACTATAGTAAGTGCCTCTAGCAGGTATTGAAGTACACTTTTTTTTATAATGCAAGATTGGCTCACTTTTACTGATCAATTAAAGTTGATGCTACAATGTGTGTATTTAAATAACCTGTCTCTTAACCTTTTCCTTGTCTCCATAGTGCGCATATTTAAATAACCTTTCCCTATCAGATTTTCTCTATAAAAAAGATTTGAGTGTTATTAAGGTAATCAGTGGTCTGTGCTCTTGCATAACTGGTACTTGGCATAGATGAATTGCAATATAAGGGCTCTCACGCTTTAGTTTAATTTGTACAACTTATACCTGTTGTTTTTATTACAGCCAATGGTTTAGCTATTTTGTAATGGTTTAAACCATTACAATTATGGTTTAATGGCCACCGGAAGCCTCAATTCACTGATAGTTACTATTTGTCTCAGCCATTATATATTTGTCTAATTTCTGTATTTTATTCTGTTCCTGCCCTGGGAAAGGAGTTTATCTTTGCCTTTCATATATATATATATATTATTTCCTCTTGAAGGATTACAGGAAAAAAAATCCTGAAGTAGCTGTCCTCGATCCTCCAGATGCTATAGAGCAGCTACTCAATCGGCAGTCCATGCTCAATGATGTGACTGATCTCAACTTATCTGACTGCTATGGTAATCTTCTGCTGTTTTTATCCTCATTGTGGGACACCCTTCTCTTCCAGATTCCTGAACTAGAGGTCACATGGAAGAAGCAATTCAGTAATGCTGACCAGATTTGCATTTATTGTTGTTTCTGTAGGCAAGGTCTGTGTTCCAAGGCAGATGGTAATTAATAACGATCCATCATCCATCCCTCATGAAGTTACCAGGGCTGGATTAAAGTTGCCACTAGGTAGTGTTTCTTTTCTATTTGCAAACTAACTGACGTGTAGCGCGCTAGTCTCTCCAAATTTCCAAGGCTATGAGTTTTTCAGGTTCCTTTCCTTAAGTTGATAGATCCATAGTGATCAACCTTGGAATTATTTTAGTACCAGTTGGATGTTTCATGCAATTTAATAAATGTCTGCATGGTTTTTCCTTACCCAATGTTGTTTAATTAATTTTCCTTGTGTTAATATTTTCAGTCGCAAAACCACTAGTTGTGGATGGAACTGCCAAGTCACATGAAATGTTTCTTGCTTATGATCAATTCTCCCTTTCAGAACTTGAACCTCCCTTAGTGTTGCAAGAATTTGTTAATCATGGTACCATGCTCCAACTAATGCATGAAAATAATTCTTGATGTGCCCATCAGTGTTCTTTCTTAATTTGATTTTTTTTTTGATCTTCTCATGCTAGGTGGCGTTCTCTTCAAGATTTATATTGTTGGTGAAGCCATAAAGGTTGTACGACGATTCTCTCTACCTAACGTTACCAAGCAAGAGCTATCGAAAGTTGAAGGTGTTTTTCGTTTTCCAAGGGTTTCATCTGCTGCAGCTTCTGCAGATGATGCAGACCTTGACCCTTCTGTTGCTGGTGAGATTCTTGGAAACATTTTACTTTTCAGTTTCAGGTTCTAAACATTATGATTTTCTTTCTTATTTCCAAGGATTCATTTGGTATCAGTTTTGTAACCAGTTTATTTATTCAAATCTTACTAAGATATGTCATTTCATGCTTTTGAGGAATAAATACTGAAGCACTGAATTTTAGCATGGGCCTTTGACCGCTTGGTTTATTATTAGAGCTGTAGAATATGATTGAAAACGGATTCTTACTGATGTCATGTTTCAGTAAAAGTGATTGTTCTGGTTATGGAGAGAACTGGCCTAACTGTTTCTTTGTAGGCCTTAGCATCTCCCTTACAATAACATTGTGTGGATCTCTCGCAGAACTTCCTCCCCTTCCTTTACTGGAGAAGCTTGCAAGGGAGCTTCGTCGCCGACTGGTAGATCAATGTTTTCTGTCTTTTTCTCTTTTCTTTGTACTTATATTTTCACTTTATTGAGCTCTGTGGTTGGCCAGGCGTTATATATATCTGGTTTGCCGTTACTCATAGCTACCATATTCTGCATTTTCTAGGGGCTCCGATTGTTTAATGTAGATATGATCCGAGAGCATGGGACAAAAGATGTTTTTTACGTGATAGACATCAATTACTTTCCTGGCAAGTAACATTTACTCAACTATTCTATCTTTCAAGTTTTTAATTTGGAATCTGACTCTCGTCTCTATCTGACATGCCTCTTGATGTTCTCGCTTGGATCTTCCCCACATTATGGCGCATGATGCATTCTATTTCAATAAAGTTTGTTATGCATGCTTGCCTCTGTTTTACAGTATATTTTTAGGGCACACAGGTGGTTAAACAAGTTTTTAAATCCATTTGCAGGGTACGGGAAAATGCCAGATTATGAGCACATTTTTACAGATTTCCTACTGAGCCTGATGCAGAGCAAGTATAAGAACAGACCTGCACAATAACCACAGAGAAACATGTATCCAACTGTAAATGATGTTTCTTGCAGGTCTAGATCTCCTTGGGAAACTGAAGAGTCAATTTAGTTTTTCTGTAATACTGAATGGTATGAAATGTCCCTTGCTCAAGCCACATCCCTGTCAACGAGGTTCTTAACGCAGTTTCAGCTTGTTTATTATCTGATACTTTGTAATGTTTCTAGGCAAAATAAGCACAATACCAGATGTCCATTTGTGCGCAAGAACTTCAATTTGAGACAAATCACCACTTCTCAACTTGTATGAGTCTTGTGAGGACTCAACCTGCTTATTACCTCTGCTGAAACTCGTACGGAAGCAAATTCAAGTAGCCCATGAACAAGTAGCCCCAGTCTCATTTCCCTCCCCTTGTATTCGCTTGATATATTTGGAGATGAATGTCTTTGGTTATAAAATTTTCTTATAGACTTCCTTTGTTATATGTATATGTTAGGCAAATCAAACATCTCTGAACTTTATCTGGGTATGATCTGGGCAGTTGCTGGAGATAAGCATTATTAGATTTGGAGATAAAATTAGGATTACCTGCACCAACGAGGTTTTGCTGAAATCTTTTATCTAAATTCTGCTGAGTTGCTGAAAAAGAACTATAGGAAAAAATGATTCTGTATTGGAACAGTAATAGATGCACATGGCACCCTAGTTTGTTAGGCAATTACCAGTCACCAGTCCGAGTTTTTTTTTTTTTTTTTTTAAAAAAAACGAGGCTAGATTTATTTTCGAATTTGGCTGCTCTCATTATTAAGAAAATGATGCTAACATTTGTATTGAATTTAAGGACATGAGAAGTTCCCAGTAGATTTTGGAGGTGGAGGACAGACGTTCATGTGGCTGGTACTTTTTCTGAGCGTTCCAAGTTTTTGTATAGATAGAGAGCAAGGTGTTTGAGATAAATATATTAATTAATCGGTATTGTATCAGTTATATAAATATAAATTTTGAGTAAAATATTAATGACTGACATTAAACCAACAGTTAGATTTCCATATTTTTCTTTTTTAAAAAAAGCACGCCTCGTTTACATAACATATTTGAAGAAAATTGAGGGATTTTGAAGCAGAGGAGAAGCGTGACGCATGCAATGTCTAATATGGTGATAGTTGGTACATTTCTTAAAAATTGGACGACACGCACACAAACAAAACATATTAGAACTTCATATAATCAGATGGGCAAATGACATTTTAAGTGGATTATGGGATCATAATAGATAAGTTCATGGACCAAATCAATAAAATTATTACAAACAATTAAATTTATCCATATCAACATTTTATCATATCATATTTAAAATGCGACTTTTCAAATTAAATAGTAGAGTAGTAATTATGAAGTAAAATAATTAATGATACATCATTTCTATTGATTTAGTTTATATTCTTCGAAAGCAAAAATAAAAGGATGCGTAAATGTAGCAAGCTTGCAAATTGGAATTCTCTTTGAGGATAATAGATATGAACAAGAATAATCTCTCTTGAATCCACCCGTCATCACCATATTGCTACAATTGTTGTCAGTACAACAATAAAATCCATTACATTTAAAGGAATATGTTTTTTTTTTTATTGGTGCAATTATCTGTTATTCATATTTAGATGAATATCTGTTTACTTCAGTTGTCAATATCCATAATTTTAAAATTTCAAGCAGCAAAATTCAATGTTTTTGTTAAGCTGACCGCTTGAAAACCTTCATATTTGTCACATTATCTGGTTAAATAGCATGTATCAGATTACGTGGTCATACAATCACATCAAAGACCCATGGCTTTTGTGAAAATGTTATTAAATACATTTAGATACACACCAAGACAATGATAACAGACCAAATCACTTGAAAATTTTCCACATAAATGGAAATGGTTGTCACGTAAATCACTTGATGCAATTTGCTAATAGGTTCTGTCAAGTTATAATTCAAGAAGTCACAACAGAAGTACCTGGTGGGAGGGACCTTGGCTGTGAAATTCCATTTCTTGTCGATTGACAAGGATGGAATACAGAGCTACTGCGCCTGCATTGGTTCAGGTTCGACTGTAAACTGATTACATGGGAGAATAAATAGCAGCGCCTATACTGTGGGGACGACGAAGATCATTCCCGTGCAAGCTGCATTTGAAATGCAATTCCACTATATACAAATATTATTTCCAGCATTCGTTTCTTCAAACTGTATCTATATACAGAGTCGTTACAACGGGAGGCTACTTCTCTTGAGGTCTACAGGGATTGAGCTATGCACAGTTTATACAGCAGGGTTGCTTCACGTCACCAAAAGGGACACCACCTGAAGGGCAGAACACAAATATTATTAGTTAACAAAACCTGCCCTAGTTGTAGAGCTGTTCTTTCATTCAGTGCAAAATTAGAAGATGAAAATGGCAAGAGTACAGGGTTAATTAACTCGAGGATGAAATTAAATGTGAAAACAAGTGCTTAATGCCATCTCTGTTCAGCTGTCATTTCTGCTAACAATATTTCCGTTCTACTATCACCGAACTGGAGTTGAGAAAATTGAAGAAATTTACAGGGAAATTTCTTAAATGAAACCATGCATGTTGTACCAACAAGCAACATGTCATCTTCAAACACATTGGTATAGAGCATTTTGAGATGTGCATAAAACAAGAGGGAATAAAAAAGGTGGGAAGGCAGATTGGCATCATACCCAACATAATTTTGGCACAGATTTTCATGCGACATGGCTTGAATAATTAACTTCTGAACTTGCAATTTAACAGATAAGCCATGATCTACTTCACGAATATCTCCAGAAATTAAAGAGCTGTGATCTACTGCATGTTGGATAGAGCTTGCAGATAATGAGGGTGTGGAAAAATCACGTCCAGTCAGTTTATTACTCATCCGGGCCATGACAACCACAGCACGTACATTCAAGACCTCATTAGCATCACCAAGCTGATTAACAGCCTACATAAACCAAATTGAATATATAAGCATCATCAAAGAACATTATTGCAAAGGTTCTAACATCTGAGATATAAAATGATACCTGAAGAAGTTCTCTCTCACGAGCACCGCGTTGCGGTTGAGGGAGCTCTCTACTAGGAGCAGATTCCTCGGTATTCACAACAGCAGGGACATGACTATTGGCAAACATTGACATTTGTGGGACCTCATTAAAGTTGAAAAGGCGCCAATTGATGAGAGGATCATGAACAAAAGCCTGAAAAATAGGGGAACCAGATTCACTTACCTTGTTGTCATATAAACAAGAATCTACATTTTATTTTTAGCGGTAGCATTGAAGACCAGATCAATCATATATCAACCAACCAAAAAACCTTTTACCTTTTTTTCTCACTGAACAGGATATATTCAATTCAATACTTAAAATTCTTAAAAATTAACAAGATGACTAATATAACTGGTTGCCCTACAATAAATAGTCTTGTATCATCTGTACGACTGCAAATTTAAACTTCTTGTACACTCATTGGTTGCTGTTGCTTACACCAGCATCTGCTGTTCTATATATGTGGGTTTTCAGAAGATATTCAAAGCTTGCAATTAATTCAATCTTCGACTTTTCCTACAGAGTAGGCACACAGAAGTACAAAATAGAACAATCAATTCAGAGTTCATACCTCCATCATGGCCATAACACTATCCTTGTGTGTTCGGAGAACTTGCATCACATTTTCACAAGTAGAGCGGAAATTGCCCTCTATACCACTAACCTCCATAGCTTTCACAAGCATTCTTGTCAATCGGAAGGGAACCTACATTGAAGAAATCATTTTAAGCATGCTACTGCATTTTATATTCGAAGGGAACAGTTGTGCATTAGGAATCGTATGATAAAACAGTTTTTTCTAGAATGTACCTTCTCAGGAAACTTTTCCCTGTTCATTGAAGCTTCAAAGCAATCTCCAAAGTCAATATGCAAGATCTTCCCACTGAAAAACATAATAAGCATGAGAAAATCCCAAATAGTAGCACTTTTCCTTCGTTGCTTTGTTCTAATCATTATCTACCTGTAGCGATGCAGCATAAGGTTGCTAGGGTGTCGATCGCCTAAGCCAAGAAGATAACCAACCTGAATAAAGCAATTAACGTTAAATCATTTCCATGATCTCAAAAAACCAAACAATTAACTATAAAAAGACAGTGAATTAAGAAAACAGGAATGTAGGCGACCTGAAACAAAACAGCAGCTTTCATTTATTTATTTGCTAGAAACAAGCAAGGTTAAGAAGCCTAGTAGACAAAAGAATGTGAGATGACCAGCAACAACTTCATTGTTTAAGAGTTAAAACTTAGAAATCCAACAGCTAGATGCATCAAGAACTTATTTCCTTGATCATTGCGAAAAGTTCTTATCCTGGAAAAGTTCAAAGGCAAAAGAGAGCCGATGATTTTTGGATTATCTGCATGATTCCTTTTTTTTTTTTACTAGTTTGTTTGTGAAAACATACAAGTCAGCTAGACTGATGAAATAATGACATTTGTTGGGGAGTTTTCTAATTAATGGAATGGACCTTTAAGAGAGCAGTTAGATGATACAATGAAACACATAACATACTCATGACTGCTAAACAATACTACAAGGTGAACACATACCATGCTCATGACTGCTAAACTCCTTGTGTAATTTGTTCTCCTCTCCAGCCATATCTCAGAAGTGCGACTTTTTAACCACAGAACCTAGCAGAAAACATAACTTGGTGCACTGAAATAGTGTCCATGGGAAAGAAGAAAAAAATATTGATAAGATGAATTTTCATTCCATACCCTGGCCAGGTCATTTCCTTCAGTATTTTGAAGAGCATAATCAAAGACTTCAACTTTAGCAATGAGTGGTAAATTGTCATAATCCGGGGCAAAACTGAGCATGTATTTGTGCTCTTGATTTAGGGTGATCTGAAATGATTAAGAAATACAGGAATCCATCAATTGCAGCTGTCTCACCACAAAATACTAACATATCCACACATTGAACAAGCGCATTCAAAAACCTCAACACTCCATGCCCCCTACCCCACCCCCAATACCCACCAATAAACTTTAATATACCTTTCTAGCATCCCTGTATTCTCGAATGAGTTGGTGTAGTGTGTCACAATTAGGAACCCATTCAATCAACCCACTGTTTGAAGATAACGGAATTACAGCATATCGGTGAATAGACAGATCCTTCTCTTCAGTTTTTCTTGAATTCTCCAGCAGAGTATTCACCAATCCAAATAGCTGGCAACAGCCAACAGGTTTTTAGCAATAATCCAGCAATGGCACCAAATAGCATCATCTAGCACAACAGAGTACAACAATAAATATCTCTACGTGCAAAAGATAGATAACCTGCATGACACGTTCGTCTTGGCGCAAATCTTCATGTCCCTTCAGCAAGAAGGCATGATCTTCCCCGTCACTTCCATGAATAGTCAATTTCCGGGGTCGCTGTTTTGATGTAATGACAACAAGCTCAGGTGCAAATGACGCTATTGTTACCACTGGAAAATCTGAAGCATGAGAAACCAAGTCAAAGGATTAGCTAGGAAACTAGGGTTTGATAATGACTTGAGTCTTCTAAGAAGTTCATCATACCAGCACGATATGTCCCAGGAACAGCAAGCTCCAAATCACGGCATTCTACCAGCTCAGGAGAAACAGACTATTTTTACACAATCAAAGAGTGGTTAGTTCCAATCAAAGAGATGGGCTAGAAATTAACATAAAGATATATCATTCTTGCCTGCAGGTCAAGAGTCGTCATGACTTGAAGTTGCTTGTCTATTCGTCTGAAAACATGATAATATAGATCCCATGCCTGATCAAGACATATTTCACATCATTAGCTTGTTTTTTTTATACAAGCACACCTTCCCAAGCATAGCTTCAACTTAGTAAGCTTAACATGTGATTAAATTACTTCAGCTATGGAAAAAGATGTTTCTCCTCTTAGTATTTTAGGAGTATTTCTCGTTCTTCTTCTGTGCATATTTTACCACAAAAATTCCTTTTCCATCAAATAATAATAATAATTAAAAAAATCCCTCATATGTGAAAGGTAAGTTCCACATAAAATGGTGAGGCCAACAATGCTTTCTAGGAGTGAATCTTGCGCAAAAAACATCATCCTCATAAAATGTGTGTTGGCAACGTGCATGCTAAGATGGATGCATGGTAACACAAAAAAGAGATAAGATTAGAAATGAACACATTTTCCACTGTACGGCAAACTGGAGATAAAATGAGAGAAGAATGCCTTAGACAGCCTGGGTCTGTCTAGAGGAGGCCACTAAAGGCTGAGATTCAGAGGAATGGAAAGTTGATAGTGGAGGGATGAAAGGAGGTAGAGGGAGACTGAACACAAAGTGATGGAAGTGGTATTGAATGGTTAACTATCTTGACACTGAGACAAATTCGGTTTATGATCACAGAGAATGGCACAAAAGGATCCATCCATATAGCTGGCCCTGACTAGTTAAGGATTAAGGCTTCATTGTTGTCAGAATTTAAAGTGAGAGAGGGGGGGGGGGGGGGGGAGAGGGAGGTAGAGGGGGAGAATACAACTTCATCTAAACTTTGTCCTTACTGGACCAGCCTTAAACTACAATCTGCAGTGGGTGATTACATGGAAGACAGATACAGTGTATGGTTATTATTCAAACACCAAAAATTGAAAAAGAATGGAAAGAGAGTAAGTTGATAAAACAAAGAAAAAAAAAAACAATGGGCTCCTGAACCAAAAAGAATAAGTCAGTTCACAGCTTTTAGAACTCTAATGAAACTAAGTGGCACTCTAGATATTTGTTGATGCTTTTGATGTTCTGAAGTGAAAACTATGTACAAAAAGGTAGTAGGGAAAATATGTGTTTACATATCCGAAAACGGCAACCAGAAAGAGGATATACTCATATGTCATGATTTTCCAACCAATTCATCCACCCCCAGGCAGATTCATGCACACATAAGAAAAGTTTACCATTTCTTAACCAGTACTAAAAACCTACAAAAAAAATCACATATTTCACTCCCTCAAACTACCATACCTGAGTAAGCTCAGCCTCTTTTAGAGTTCTCTTGTACTTCATACAGCACTCCCATGCTTCTAACAATTCATGCCGGTATGCCTGTGGACCATTTTCAGGAATTACAAATGGGTTTCAAGACAAAGGGAGTCATCTGATTCAATATATTAGAATAGCAACATAGCACCATAGGATAAAAAAAGTAAGATCCAGAATTCAACAATTGAATTATGCTCAAAATCCAGAACAGTTCTAAAATAAGATCAAATGCACTAATAGTGGATATCAACGAGCAAAAATATGTAATGAAAAATGCGATAATATTAATTGAAACCTCAATGAATGCTCTCTCCTTTATAGTAATATTCTCCTTCATAGCACCCTCCTCAAGCATTTTATGCAGAGGCTCCAATGCCTTTAGCATTCCCTCAATGTTATGTTCACCAAAATACAAACGACTTGCTTCTTCCAGTCCCTCGTGCCACTTTTCATGCCAAAGTATCGCAACTCTAACTAGTTCTGATGATACAAGTTGTGCCTACATGTGAACGGAGACCATTATTAAGATAAACCAAACTGCAACAAACAATTAATTGATTGTAAATTAACCACTTAATTAACCTGGTCCACAAGCACACCACTATGCTGCCGAACTTTGTTTACCACTTCCTCAGCAGCTGCTTTACGTAAATTGCTTATAGATTTACAAGCCACGAGAAGAGGATACATAAGAGCCTGCAAAAATATCAATTCCTTAAACACATGCAGAGGTCCAGATGCATTTGTGTGAAGAGACATCTATCTTAAGAACTTACATACAATGCAAAACTTGTGCTACCAAAGTAGCCTTTATAAATATATTAGAAGAGACTACACTTGTGGAATAAAGGAAGATTCCTACCTTTTAGGTTGAGCAATCAACATCTAGTGTTTCTTCAAAGACAATTTTTAGCACTAGTGTTTGTGACTTCAATTCAATTAGGATTCTTACTTTCAGAAATTTTATCCATGCTTAAAGAAATGAAAAAACAATACAAAATCAACCCAAAGAAACAATAAAAAAATACCATTTTACCACGCAAAATTGATTTGAAAATGTCCAAGATTATAAAATGAAACTCTAGAAAAATGTACTATTCATAAACTATTTTTTGCACTGCATGTGGCAATTGTATGGGTTTTCTATTTCCATGGAGGTCAAGTTAAATACAACCTTCTCTAGCATAATCACTATCACATTCATTTTGTTCCGCAGCTTAAGTGCAAACTCAACAATTTATATTTCAGTTCTTCCATCCAATAGCCCTGCCTAAAAAAGTGTAGCTATCAATTTGGAAAGCATCAAGCAAAAAATGCACACCTGTGGATGACTCTGTCCAATTCGCACCAAAAGTGATTGAATTAGTTCTCTCAGAGCATGGTTATTCAAATGTATCCTGGCAATTATTTGAGGTAAAACAGCAAGCCATGTGTTGATATTAACATGTGCAAATCCTTTCTGCAGTGCCATTTGAACTTCTGCAGTATCTCCATGGTTGAACCACAAGGTAAGAAGGCGGAGTATATCCTGAAACAAATAGCACAATTAAAAACAACACCCATCTGGTGTATTAATATATAGAAGGAAACAAACCAGGATACAGGAAAATAAGACAGACAAATATCTAGTTATTGACTTAATACATGACATAAGAAATAACACTCTTTTCCTCAGTGAAAAATGCAGGCATCGCAAAATGAATTTATACCTATAGTATTAAAAATGATCACATACACGCTAACACATCTCCATATAAATTTGAAAGTACAAACTTCAGGTTCATTGAAATTGTGACCAGATTCACACTGTAATCTTCATCTTTTATAACAACCAACAAGGTGCCTATTTAACAGAAAGTGACTGCTACAATGTGGAAAGAAAGAAGAGCATAGTAAAAGCTGAAGGCAAAAGATGATGTCCACATTTTTTTAGGTGCATGTCTAAGATTTTAAATGTGCAAGGAGACCTATACATGATATATTATTTACCTGTAAACTACCATCAACACCTTTAGCATTTGCTGCATAGGCAATTGAATGAAAATAACCAGTGACCGCTGCAACAACAAACTGTGAGGCAACATTTGGAAACCCTCTTAAAGTATAGTGTGACATCACTGCTGTATTGAACAAAGCCCATGAGTGCCATGCTTTTCCCCATTTTGTTTCATACTGAGTGGCATTGCTGAATGATGAAAGGATCTCTGCACAAAAAAACGGTGGATCAGTAAAAAAAAACACCAAAAAGACAACTTACAGAATTTAGTGTGGAAAGGAGGCAGCCACCTTGTATGGAATCATCATCCAAACCAGGAGAAAGCGCCCACTGCCAGACTCCAAGTATACGATATACACGTGCCAGGAGATGGACATTTTGACCCGTGCTACCCCTTAAACCTGTTGGTATGATTGATTGCATATTTGGGGTACTTGAAAGCTCTATGGCCAAATCCTGTAAGAGTGATTTGGCATCCAAGAAAAATATGTAGCAAGAGGGAATCAGAATTAGCAAGTGAAGCTATATATGAAGGTAATTATGCCTGATACAGTCAGCTAAATCAGTTATGCACACCTGCAACCTAGAAAAAGCTTCTTTTCGCTTGTGATCCTCCCCAAGTGACCATTGATATTTCAAGTATGCCAACATTACTTGAGGAGGCCCATGGTATCGCATGTTTTCAGGAGATGTCTCAGGGTCATACTGTTTACAATTCAAAACAAAATTTTAACAGGCAAAGACAAATGAGAATCAATCCCAAAATTAACATCAATGTTGGTTTGGTGAGACATGCGCCACAGACCTGTAAAAGTTTAACCAAAGTGGACCTAGCATGACTAATCCGATTACTTTTTCGACATAGAGAAGCAAACTTGAGCCAGTTATCAATGTCTTCAGTTGGAGGCAGTACAAGTGCTCTTACAGCCAAAAGAGCTTGCCAGACCTGAAAAATCAAGCATAAAAATGGTCAAACAGGTCAGAGAAAAGCAATTGTCACTATCCATGAAAGCTTTTCACTGAAAGCGGGAAACAATAGTCTATGAACCCTCGTCATAGCACTTGCAATATGTTTTAACCTGGCTTTCAATGCCATGATCTCGGCTGACTTCATTTTCACAATCATCCATGCTGAGATATTTACTATAAGGAAAATATCTCAACTTCAACAGATTAGCGGAAAACATGAATGCACATGTGCAAGAGAGAGAATAAAGTCATCTCTACCTCAACATTACGCTTTGCTCCTTGTATCCTTTCTGTCCACATATTGCGTATAAGGGCCCGCCGTCCTTCAGCAACAGGATTTCCCACAGGAAGTGTATAATAGTCAATGACCTGTCACAAAACAGATTGCCACCCCATACTCCAGTTTAATTTCATGCTTGTATGCAGAAATAGAACAAAAACAAAGGTAGATGTGTTCTCAAAAACTATTGAGCAAACCTCCTCTAGTTCTGACAGCTGCTGAACACGGATCATATTGACATAAGCACGCTCATAGCTCTCCAGAACCTGTAGAATAAAATACCTCAAAAAGAGAATTTCTTCCAGAAAGAGAAGTCATATATGCAAAAGTCAACATAGAAACCCATGCTTAATTGAAAGTATCATAAGGAAATCAGAAACTGACCAATGCAGCAAGCTCAGTTGCCAGGCACTTCCTAGCTCTCTCAACATACTCACCAGCTTCATCATACTTGCAGAAACAATGGTAATAATGAAATAATTAAGAGCGCAGAACAAAAAAGCAACGCAAATAAATTGAAGTTAATATAGATCTAATTCAAAGAGTACCTTCCCTTTACGAACTAATAGCACAGCCCTGTAGAATGTGCCATTACTACTTCCATCACCACTGGCAGCAGTATTCCCCAAACCCCGAAGTTTAGTTTCATCACCATCATCTAATCGAGACACATATTCTGCCATCTGATCCCACTCACCCATGTTCCAAGCAGCATTAGCAGCCTGAAACAATCAAGTCACAAAAGTAAGCATGCACAGTGGATCAAGTTATGACAACTGCATAAAGTTCAGAAAACAACCATCGGAGCCATTTCTAATCGGGCAGAAGGCTCAGCTGGTGTCCAATATTCCTTGCATAGGTTGTTAAGCTCTTCCCACCGAGCTAACTGAGCAAGGCATCGCATCCTCCCTACATAGAACACAAGGATGATTAATTTCAATATTCCAAGATCTTCAAACTCTTGAAAAATGGAAGGATAAAAATGTGATGTATCCCCATCCCTCAAGCGGGAAAAATACATGGGGAAGAAGCCGAAGATGAAATTTGATATCTAAATGGAAGACTAAAGGGGGTATTATTGCATGAATAGGCCATCAAGGTAACGCAGGCCCACTGGCCCCATGCTTCCAGGTGGCCTCCATCACCAATAAAAAAAGCTTCATTCAACGATAATCTTTCAACCAACAAAAAGGGCAATCCTAAATGGCTGCTCTAATAATGACCTACACTAAATACCATTACCAACCACAACCCTTGATAGGAATCATCTGACAAACTTTAACAAACTGGATGCCAGAAATGGCTCATAACAATGCTATGCAGTTAATCAATACAAGCAGTTAAGGTGCTAGTTAACTAAGCTAATATTGTCACTTGTGATGCATGAGGTTTCTAATACTTTACTTATTAATTTTCTTAGTTAGCTATAAATCTCTATGTTCTTTGGTTTCTCTAATTGTCATGTGATTAGCATTTGCCTTTTCATAGAGATCTCTTTCCCTACAAGTATTAAGGTTAGGATTTTGACTGATATAATTGGCTACTAGGGATATTTTTACTAATCAATGTTTTATTTTCTATCAATCAATTTCATATTTTAGAGATTTCTCTCTGAACCCCCTTTCTTGTTCCAATTTCAATTTTCTTTAATGTTTTAGTAAAGTTTCTGCAGTAATTGTTGTTTAGTGTTGCTTTCCTCTTCCAAACCTACATCAACTTGGATCAAACAAACACTCGTTATGGAACAGACAAACAAAGACTACTCTAGTTGCAACCAATGGGCCTCCTCATAAACCAAGAAAAAGAATGCAATAATAGAGTATCCTTATTGGACATTTGACTTTTGAGGCACGAGTATTCAAAATTCGACAATTACATGAGCTATCCCCACCCATGAACGACCCTAGGCAGCATCTAGGCAATCAGGTGTGTTCACACCACTGAAAAGGCTTATTGAACATTTGATACAATCAGTAGATGCCTGGACTAGGTTTAAGAAATCAGTGCTTCCTCAATATTGCATGATCAATTTATGCATATGATTTTATCAATTTCCTCTTCATTTTAGGTAAATTGCAAAAACGAGCTCAAGATCAGATGTCTGATATAAAAAAGCAGGCTATTATGATGGAGTGACTATTATCTACATAGAAGAAAATAAGCCAAACAGTAGTGACAGCCAACATGAGTAAATTCAAGCCAACCTAATGTAGCTTCCAATACAAGATGTGGACTTGAAACTTGAGAGGCTTTGACAGTGTATGCTTTGAGAGCATCGTCCCACCGTTGCAGCTTCTCATACCTACACAAATGCAGGAAAATCAAAGTATAAAATATTTTCATCTGAAACAAATAAATCATCGATGATTTATTCAGATAATAGAAATATGTTCCTTCCATGCCAAAGTTTGTTAATACCATGACTCCTTAAGTTGAACATCCAGGTTTTGTTGGGCATAGGTCAATATTCCAACAGCAGCCTAAGAATCAACGGTGGAATGAAATAAGAATGATCAGAAACTAAGACAACCTGACAGAGAGTTTTTAAGAGGCAGCTGAAAAATCGTACAAAAAGTAGAGCATAGTTCTTCCTCAAAACATACCTCGTGCTGATGTAACTGATTATTTATATGAATGAGAGCTTCAACTACAGCAACGGGATTAGCATCCATCTTCTTGGAGAGTGAACCTTCAAATTCCATTTCTTTATAATGCAAAGCCTTGGCAAATGCATGACACTGGAATGTAGCATTCACCATAAGCAAATGAAAGAAATATACAAGTACCTACTTTTAATATAAATGCAAGTACGAGGGCCATGCAGTTATAGAGTTGCTTAATAGAAGGAAGAACCTTATCTGCAAGAGCGCCAAGAAGGCGGATGTCTATAGGTAGAGGTTTCTCATCATGTTCCATGAACTCTGCCTGCAAAGGAACATCAATAGGATAAACAGCCACCCTTCATATAATAGCAGAACAGAGCAAGCATGTGAAGATTCACAAGGACTACTACATAAATTATGATGTTTAACTTACTTTTCGCATTTAAGGAGCCAAGATGAAACAATGCGATGCAGTAACTGAGAGGTTTAAAAAATTACAGTTCTGAATATTTTTGATATTTCACATAAAACTACAGTATCTGGGAATTTGTTATAATAAAAAATATTAATACTATTTGGAATCTTAGTTTATTTAGGAACTAGAATATTAGTTGAAAGTTTTGTTATTATGTGCAATTTCCTTTTCCTACTTAGATTTCTATTTTTTGCATATAAAAGGAGCATTTTACTATGTAATTGTTGGACTTCAAATAATGTAATTATGAGTTTGATTTAGTTTGAGGGTTGCAGCTTTACATGTTCTTGCTTCCTCTTCTCTGCTCTCAAACACTCTTTCTTCTTCTTTCTTTTCTTGATATTGCTATTCTGAACCCAGATTGACACCAAATTCTCCCGAAACACATCCTTAATCAAATCCAATTCAACATACATTACACCCTAAACATAATTCCCATCTAAAACAATAAAATTTTAATATCCAAGGCTGTTCTGCATCACAATGACCACCACCTCTTGACAAATTTCGTAATGCTGGTACCAGAGAGCATGGATTGCTAGGTACAACTTCATAAGGATGCCAATGGATTATATATCTAAATCTTGCATGTTCTATCCTTTCCTTTTATTTCAATGCATATTCCAAATTTCCAATTACCACTATCATGGGCAACCACAAAAGCATAAACAGTACCATAATATCATCTTCATTACAAAATTATGCATCTTGATGATTCAGGTATTCCTTATGAAAGATATATGGTGGCCTAAAGTTTGGGAAATTTTGGAACTTAAATTTTCATGTGTGGAGGAAACGGAACAGCATAAATAATTCGAGCTTTCCTTACTCTTGCAAGCTTTCCCCAAAATTTATTGTCTATTCCTATGGTGGTAAAAAAAGGTTAAATAAAAGAAAAGAGAACCAATTTCTCTTAATTTGTTTCTAAGCCACCTGTAACATCAATATCAGGAAGAAGTATCATTGTTGAGCTGGAGTCAGGATGCCAAGGGGAAACAGAGAGTTGTTTATTCAGGCTGCAGAGTTTTAAAAGCACATTTGTACAAACTCCAACAGTTTAAGCTGTCAGACAATGTCTAATTGCTTGCTTAAGAGCAAAATAATATATTATAAACATATCACACTTCACAAAGCAAGCAATAGTTTACGACATGCAAGGATGGCAAAAAAAAGTTCTCCATCTTAAACCACAATGTGATTTACATTATTTAATATTAGAACACTAGTCCATATGAAGAGAGGACATACCAAATTAAGAAGCGTTGCTAGAATCTCTGGAGGAATATTTTGAGATGAAAATGCCATCTCCAAACTCCGAACCAAATGTTTCTGACTGGCCTCATTCAGTTGTGCCCAGCAGCTAACAAAACCAGCAGCAAATAATTCCCGGCCAATGAAAGGCTGCAAAAGCTGTGGATCAGAATAGAAACAGAAAGAGTAGGTTCATAAATGGTGCTATTGTCCATACCTGTAACTGTGCAAGCCTTGCACAAGTTCGTAACGCTGGAGAAGGAGACTCCTTCAGAAGTTCGATGCTCAAATGCCTCATCCACTCTGCCCAATCTTCTTTAGTACTGCGCTGAGAAGCCTCTCCAGCAGTGCGTAATTGACTATCATTAACCTGCACAAACTTACATTAGTTAAACCACACAAGAAGACAAAACAAAGAAATTTCAAATTGATATAGCGAAAAATGCTTGCATGGGTGAGATGAAATGTCATGCAACATAACAGTCGAACTTGAAAACTCAACATTTTGTGAAGACCAAAGATAACTTTTATATTTTTAACGTGCCCCACTAAAACAAGAACCTGTTGGGCTTAAAACATGGGCAGTTCATCTATCAAGTGTAGTCTACAATAGGAAATTTTAAAATAAGATTCCATGATATTTTTAGATAAGCACAATGCAACAGTATTATGGCCCACTAGTCAGTGCTAGCACATGTACAGCCTGTTTTTAACCTTGTATATGCCTGCATTTTTTCCAACAATCAAGCTCAATGGGCTATCACGTGAGAGTGTAATAAAACCAATCTGGGTCTCACCTGATACCCTAAGCTTTTAAGTTGGGTGGTCTTTTGAAAATCAAAACCGTGCATATGAAATAATTAGACGAGACCATTTAATATTTATAGCTTTTGACATGCATGCTAACAATTGATCCGGAGCTAGCAACCTAGAGTTTTACTGTAGAC
The DNA here is from genome assembly GCA_033617975.1 of Populus alba x Populus glandulosa. Taxonomy (NCBI): domain Eukaryota; kingdom Viridiplantae; phylum Streptophyta; class Magnoliopsida; order Malpighiales; family Salicaceae; genus Populus; species Populus alba x Populus glandulosa. The sequence continues at coordinate 11,583,492 of CM066151.1, read as the reverse complement.
TCAGCATTGCCTACATTCCTACACAGCTAAATAAAAATCAGTAACAAAAACCATTGAGCAATTGTTCGAAAGAGAAAGTTACCTGATGGCCACTAAGATGTCGTTGCATGTCAACCCTGTCATCGTAAGGGTCATTCTCCATATCATTTAAAGGGTCACTGATAACCTCCACTGGAAGTCGTCTGCTCAATCTTTGTGCAGCTGTACTCCCCAAAATTAAAGGTTCACGTCTCCTCAAGCGTCCTTCAATTTCTTCAAATTCTTTATGCTGAGAAGAGAAAGAACTTGTATTTAAAATTCAGGGGGAAGACTGTCATCTCAACTCTGAGATATAATGCAGCAACACAAGAGAAGGTTTTTGTATAAGCAAGTCAAATAACAATAATGCAGGTAAAAGCACAGACCTGCAATCGATGCTTCAGTAAGAGTTTGTGAATTGATGGGATGAAAATGGTGAAATCCTCTCCTAAGGCATGAGCCAAACAACAAAGTGCATCAACAGCATCTTTCCTGAGCTCATCATTCTTCCTGCAAATTACAGGCTTACATGTTTGGAGCATCATGCAACAGAAAAATGCAACACGTACAGAAATACAGAAATGGGGGGGACATTTCATATTAATATTACTATATTGTCTGCAAGGTGAAGTTAAGAGATTCTGAAAAAACCTCACCCACAAGTAAAACCAAATCAAGTATCTTTACAATTTGCAAGAAATTAGGCAGAAGGGGTATCACAATTACAGAACCATGCATACAGAGAACATGGATACATGACTTTGTCAATGCTCCATTGAATGAATTGCTCTGTGTTTAGTCGATAACACTATGGGATCCCAATAACCATCAACACCTCAGGTTTTGGTTTACCCTTAAAATCTGTACCCCCTGATTAAGGCTTCGTTAGGTAGCGTGGTTGCCAGCGCTACCAAACAGGCACTAAAAATATAGTCAGAAATCAGATGAAAATTTATCACAAAAGGGCCCAAGATTGTGCATGATGCTCAAAGGGAAAGAATTGTGTGCATTTTGCTGATGCAGTTATTGAATTCAGAATACAGGGGAAAAACCCAATAGTGAGTGAGTAAAAGTTGCCATTGCAAACCCCAAAAAAAAAAAAACAGAGAGAGAGAGGAGGAAATATCTTTCACCAAGATTTCTGAGTCCAAGTTGATGGAGGATCACAATTCTCAAGCCAATTAACACAATTCAAGACGTACCTTGTTACCAGGAAAAACACAGAAGAGACTTCCATGCAACAGAAACCAATCAAATATGTTGGTTGTACAGAAGAATCAATAACAGAAAGGTATGATAAGATAACAGTTAATCTTTATAAAGTTTTGTTCAAATAGTTTGGCAAACATTTCATGACAAACAGAAAATAAACAGGTAAGGAAAAATGGACTAAGAGGATCATGTTTGAATTTAACAGACATGCATGAATACATACACAGACACAATAGCAGGAACCGAAGAAGGTTTTCTATATAGAAAGTAGAAGTAGAAACCTACCCATCCAACACTAACTTCAAGTGATGCACAAGAGCAGAAATGTGACCAATAACCTGATGAAAATAAAATACGAATATCTGTCAGTTAGCCATAGGAATCTACAACTACATGTGCATATACATTGGTGCCTGTACGCATGCTAGCATGTGTTTGGTTACACAGCTTTACAATATATCAAGCGATCTGTTTTTCTTTCATTTATGGAAAAACATTTTAATTACTATGACAATATGACTAATATACAGTACACCTCTGGATCTTATCATGATAGCATGAAGCAATGACCATTAGCAGTCCATTTTAATGCAGGAAACAGAAGAGATTTTACAAGCCGAGAACTCACCTGTACACAGGGGATCAATCTCGTCAAAGTTTTGATAGCGGCCCGCCTTATATCCACAGAAGCATCCACTTTAAACAATCGAATAAGTGCAGGAAGAAGTAGATGCATATGCTCGTCCAGTGTCCCTACATTGTGCAAGCATGATGAGAAATTCTCTACAGGCTGGAACTCAGAATATCTTTTAAGTATGGCACTTTGTTAATGTTAAATATCCACTGCAACATCCACTCTAAAAGTATTCCAAGTGGAATGAGAAACCAGTATGGAGTTCTTTGATGTATGCATCAAAAAATGCCAATTTCCTTCATAACACAACGGCACAATGAAACTAATCGTGTCCATAGTCCATACCCAAAGATGATTTGCATTGCTCAACATTTTACCATTAGCACACAGAAGAGCACATTATCCAAGTGTTACCATATAACTTCCTACTTGTAGATTTTAGACTCCTAAATGGAAGAGAGAAGGTTCTGCATTCTTTATACACTTACACTAGATTAATACATTACAATGTTTCACAATAGTTGCTAGTAATATGTCAATGAATGAAACAAACAGGTGTTGAATAAGAGAGTACTAACCACCAAAAACTTCAAGTGTGTGAAGTATATCGAGAACATAGGTATAGTCATTACACCTTTCTGCATCGCTTAGAACTTGAATACAATTTGGCAAAATGACAGGAAGATGCCTTCTGAATTCATCATTGAGAGCCAAGCAAAGCTGTTCCACTAAATGCAAAACCTGAGTAGAAAAAAGAGGGCATGTTTGAAAGAGAGGAAGAGGAACGGACCAAATATACAAGAGCAGCCTCCAAAAATGACATGCAGGTTATTCCATCTAAGCCAAATAATGGAAACATAACTTACTGGAAACCCACGAGAAGGACGAATAGTAGCTGGAAAGCTGAAGGATGACCATAATTCAGATATTAAAGAGAGCAATTCAGGCAGATATTTACGTATGTGCTGCACAAGCAAATCAAGAACCCCATGTATCATTAAAAGACAAAAAACCAAGAGGCAGTATATATGTGCAACCACTTCAGGAAATCATAACTCACCTGGCGCACAATAGATACCAGAGTTCCAAGCTTCCACATTATAAAATCTTTAAGATAATCATCACATGTACGAACAGTGTGAAAGAGATCCGGCAAAACCTACATAAAATAGGAAAGGGCAACGCATGTTAAACAAGTTTAAAACAATAAATGTTGTCCAGGATACCAAACAAAAATACAGCTTGCAAATATGAAATACCAAGCAAACACTAAATCCTCCAACATATAAATATGTTATCTACCAACATTTTAGTTCCAAACCAAACATAGAAATTAACATGGAAAGATAACATCACCTTTAGAATAAAAATACTCTTTCTTAACCTCCTAATTTGAACTTGTGTAATTAAAAATTTTCCATTTTTGTATGTGAGTGGAAGAAAGCTGACTACAACTGGAGAAAATGAAAAAATGCAACATAGTAACCGGGTGATCTTTGTAATTAAAGGAGTCAATAAGTTTAAGATCAAAATAAGGGCAAGCAACAAGATAACGAACGCCGGGGGGGGGGGGGGGATGCAAGAGGAAGTAATTTTTCATTCATTCACAAATACTAAAATTTCCAGTGAAAAAATAATATTTTAAGGAAAAAAAGAAAAGGGATAAATACAGCTGCAAATTGATTCACTAACCTTGGGTATATATGGCACACAACCAAGGCCCATTGACTAACCTCGCAGATCATAAAAATTTCCCACATTAATTGATGGTGTCAGGCATCAAGATAAATTAAGATTGTTTAGCCATTTTTGTCAATGAGCAGAACTGGAATATACTATGCTATTTTACCTTAAATATGAACATAAGAGATCCTACCACCTTTTGGTGGTAGCTAGCAAGTGAAGGATCTCTGAGAATTCGCATGAGGGAGTTGATCGCAACCTGAATTCATTAGAGAGGAATATTAACACCAAGAAGTGTGAAAACAATGACAAATGTAGTATCAGTACTACCGTTGGGTAATAATCTTCTGATGTAGCAAAAGATGGCCAAAAGTCCATAGGTAGTTCATCCATTGATGGGATGTGTTGACCCGAATCACTGGCTGCACGAGCAACCTCACCATGTGAACCAGGCAGGCTTTGTTGGTTTCGTTTATGCACAAGAGGATCCAGAGCTCCCATGATGCCAAGAACCTGAGAGCTAAAAAGTTAACCTTGCATCAAACAGTTAGAACGATATATCCAAATATTTTAGTTGACGTGTAGCTACCTTCAATACTTCACGTCTGGTAGACCACACTAATTCGCCATTCAAAAATTTGAGGAGTAAACCAAGTAACTGTGGATACTCATTATATGGAGTTATGACATACCTGTCAGCAAAAAGAAAAGGACCTACTCAAGCACTAATGATAAAAAATAAAATAAAATATAAACAAACAAACCTTGTGATAAATGACTACAGATACCTTAGAATTTATATTATCTACATCCCAAAAGTGAAAGTAAATTTATTTCAATGTGACCTTGTTGTCGATAGTAGGAAGGAAAAAGGCAAACCCATCAACACTGTTCACATTGGAATCCTACTTCGTTGAAGAAGACTGGCTAATCATAATTTATATGTTCAACTTTCCTCAACAATATTATTCCCTCGAGGTTAAATAAAGAGAGAAATGGAAGAGAAGAGGAAGGACCATATGGGACCTTATGAACAGTTCTTGAGAATGTGCTGCTAGTCCAACACTTGCCTACATTTCTAATCAAGAGTCAAAAATATAATAGCAAGTGCGTCATCTAAGATGGTGAAAATACCGCAACATTTTTCATGTAAAAGAGGTTTAATTAAGAAAGAAAACTATTTATGACCTGTAGCATGCAAAGTACAGAAAGCTGAAAATGATCCCAAATAACAAACAGGTATTAGTTTTCTTGCCACATTACATGGAAATCATGGAGTTTCAGAAAAAGTGAAAATGAAGAAAAATCCCATACTCTATCCTGACCTAAAGAAGAAGAAAATGACATGATATTAACCATGGAAAAAAAAATTAGCATGCATCATTACTAATAAAGATTCACATAAAACCACCGAATAAAAAACAAAACAATCTTTATCAAAGTAACAAAATGACAAGCCACATACCCAGTGCTTTGAACAACTTGCCCAAGAGTTGCAACAGCCACTTCACGCTTTGTAGCTGCTGCTCCATCTAGCAAAGCTTCAACTATCAGAGGCATAAGCTCCGAAATATATTGCCTCATAGCAAAACCACCCTAAACAAGTACCACAATTATAATTAACCATTTACACATCATAACAAGAGAGAATATATTTTAGATAGTTGCATGTAGATCAGGCTAGGATGCAAAACAACGTGCATGGAAAAAAACAAATATAGAAATAGCTGATACAGCATGTCCCTTAGTCTATTGTTCTAGCAAAGAAATGCACCACATAGATAGACTTCAAGCTTTATAAGGTTACAAGTTTGAAATCAAATATCCTAGAATGTACACGCAAGAAGTTGATTTCTAGTCCAACTAAAACTTCAGTTTAACATCGAAGGAAAGCATGAGAAGCAACCAGATGCAGTCTTAAAAAGCAGGCTGAAGTTTCTTACTTATATCAGCAACAGGAAGTGCCAAAAGAAGAGTTCTAAGTATTTTAATGTTAACAAGCATCATGGAAATGAGAATGCAACAGAAAAACTTATTAGCGTAACTCAAGGTGCTTGAGGACAAGCCCAATCAACAATTTATATTCTTCTCATCCAAAGATTTTCCAAATAAAGATGTAAAACCCAATTCATGGTGACACATTCCTCCCCACCAACCCCACACAAAAATAAATAACATCTCTTTTTTCCTCATTGCCTCCCAGAGAACAAGACAATTTATAACATCAGAGTTCACCCACCACTCTAGCAAGATCTCCAACAGTTACGAGAACTCCACTAATGATACCATTATTGGCATTTACTCCTGTGCCTTCATTAAGTCTTGCCACAAGTGCCTGCACAATTGGAAATCCAATATCTCAAGAAGTATGATAACTAAAAGAACAAAACAAAATAAACACAAACATACATATCAAACCTTGTGTATTGGAGCAATGTATGGAAGCACAAGTCGTTCACAATTACGTATCAAACAACCTAATAACTTTGCGCTTTCTTCTCTGCATTTGTTATCTGCACTGCTGACATTACAAGAAAGTTCCATATCAGACACCTTTACAGATTGGTTGAGAGGACCTCTTTCTCTTCCAACGCAAATTACCATATTTTTTGCAAGTAATACAAGTTCACACAATAGCACAATAGCTAACTGCTGACATCACCTCTGTTTTAGATAGGTCAAGAGCTGTATGAGATGACGACGGAGTGCAGGAAGGACATATGCGGGATTCTTTTCTGATAGTCTTCCAGCCAAGGAGATTGCATATTCTCTAACGTCAAAATCCTGTGATAACAGCAATATCCTCGTTTTGACAAAAACTACAAGAATGGGGCGCCAGAAAAATTCACATGCAGGCATCCAACATTCAACAACAGAAACATGCACTTTATGAAACTGGGTAATACAAAGTAAAACCAAACAGAGACCTCCACCGAAGATTATCAAGATAAAAGGCCCAAATAATGGCCAACACACTATTTTTAGGGGAAAGATAATAGGAGAAGTATCAGAACTAAAGCCTTACTCAAATAAGCAGAATCTACACTTACAGGAAAAAAAAAATAGAAATCAGAAGACTGTCTCGGCTATAAAATTACAACAAACACCATTGACAGAAAACAGGTAAAAAAAATCTGTCCATTAGGTTTACTGAAACATATGTGTGCAAAGAAACAAGGTTAATATTGAAACCGAGAACAGAAATGGGAGGGAAAAGGGAAACTTGGAGTCGGAGTGTACCTAGATTTTTCCATATCTATGAAAAGATGCGCCTTCTTAGGGATTTCTCCCATACATTTTCTATTGACTGTAAAAAAAACCCTATCGCTTAATTTCACAAACTAGCAGTATTATAAAAAACAAACCATGATCAGAAGTAGAATTGTAGATTCCGAATTCTAAATCAAAATAAAAGCACCTCACAGTGAAATTCTTCGGAACAAATGAGATGGAGAGATAGAGAAGAGTGAGTAATCCATTTACCAAGCTACTGGAACCAGAAATAGTAGTACGACATCATGTACTTTCCAGAAAATAGACATTACAGGTGAGAAACAGGAAGCAACCAGTCTTGCCATGTAATCAAATAGATAGTAAACCAAAATTATCAGACAAGAGCCCAAAATTAAATATGAAGGTAAAATTATGTATGCAGATGTCAATGACAGGTGAAATCTTATTGAGTGGTGCAATTTAATCCTGAGTTTCCGATGCCAACAGATTAAATATTCAGTTAAAAGATGTACCATTGGATACAAAAATATAACTTCGAAAGAATAAAAAATTACATCAAGGAAAATCTAGGGCAACTTTCAAATCAGATACACTTTCCACTACAGATTAATTGATGATAAAAATTTATCTGCCTCAATAATATTGCATATTCATGAAAGTCTTCCATCAGATGTAATAAATCCAAGAGCCACATACACACCTCATCATTCAAAGCAGCAAAAACTGCAGTGAGACTATCAGCTTGTGCTAGAAAATTATCGAAACCTCTATTTCCATGAAGAGAGGAAAAGATAGATTGGCGAACAGTGATATCAGCATCTGCGACAGCAGCGATGAGAAGCTTTTCCACAAGCTGCAGATGCAAAATGTGAGATTACAAGCAAGAACAAAGAAAGCTCACACTGTCTACCACACTCAACTTTTTTTTGGTGGAACATGATAAAGCAATCTTAAAACAGATCTCAACTAGTTGACGAGCTTAAGCAAACTTGAGGTTGACACATTAAAATATGTATCCAATCTGTCAATTTGTGTTATGTATAGCATACAATTAATGAACAGCTGTAGACATGGCATAAACTGAGGAGATGCAAACTGGAGGATACAGGCAGGAAAGAAATGATGGGAACAAACAAAAAGGTTTTGACGTGGGGGCATAGAACATCATTTAACAAAAATAGAGCATCAAAAGATAGGAAATGGAGGCAACTTAACCTCCTCGACAAGACGCCATCGCTTTCCCCCATTACGATTGGACCTGATAGAACCAAACTGTGTAGATGTCATGCCGGAAAAGGAATCTGCAACTAATTTACAACAACAAAGTGCAGCATCTTTCCGGGTAGCTCCATCTTCATCATCCAAATATATGAGCACTGATTCCCTGGCAAACTCGAGAAGCTCATGCCCCTGGAAAACAAAACAGCTTCAGAGCAGAATCATAGGTGCAATATGATTCCATTTAAACATAATGTTAACCAACCTTAAAATTAAATCGAGCTAGTGTCTGCAAAGTAAGTTGCACCAGGGCAGAACCACTGAGGTCTGATACTTGCTGAGGTGCAATAGCCGCAACCCCTCGAACTGGAGGAACAGCTGTCCTTGGCTGAGAATAATGGGACTTTGAAAGAACTAATGAAATGCAGTCCAACAGCCGCTCTTGAATAGTCGGCAGCAATGATGGAATACTGAAACAGCAAGTGATAGCATGGAAGACTTTAAGCTCTTAAGCATTTTTTAAGGACAACATTATAAGAAAGAAAGAAAGGAGTAGTCAAATGGCGCGCAATACCTTCCACTTATCTGCTCCAGGGCATCAACAAGGGTGGAAGAGAGCCCCGCGGAGAACATAACATCCAAAAGGCTGCGAACAAAAGGTTCCATAGCAGGCCCCATGGCTTTTGCAATGTTTCCAACACAAACCAATGCCTCGAGTGAGGGTTTGGCCCTGCGTGGGGCAATCTAAAAGGAGGGTACAAGGGGAAAACAGAAAAATACAAATAAACCCCAAACTGCAAAACATGACATAGAAAGAGAACCAAAATCAATGGAGAAAAATAATGTCAGCCACAAAGAGGCTTGCTCACTGCATCACGTAAATGAGCTGTAATTGTCGGCAAATAATGGACAAGTTCCCCATCCAAAGCACCAGCCATCTCCCCTAGGGCAATGAACCCACTTCCACGCTCAGCTGGTATTCTCAGCACTGCAAGAATATGATTCATGCATATCTGCAAGACATCACAATTTGATGTTGTTCATAATGGTTTATGTTCTGGGATGCTTTATGTTCCAAAATGCTATTTTTCATGGCTGCTGCAGTATGATTTAGGAGACAGTGAAAACCACAAACCTCTAAATAATTTGTTACAAATCTATCCCGCAGAAAGTGGGCAATGCGAGGTAGCAATGAAGTTATGCTAAGGCGAACAAGTCGATCTCGATGCTCGAGGTATCTAAGAACAATCTCAGCAACTTCTCTGTACCTTGACATCATGAACTCACCAGTATTCCTACATAAATCATGTTCAATTACATGAAACATTAGGTGCTATAAGAAACCAAATCATGGTAGTCATTTCCATTCAACCTTTATCAAACTGCCAGCAGTTATAGAATCACAAAGAATCATGTGGAGCTTAAAAATACCATACAGGTTACATGATATCAAAGCCCTACAGTCCTGAGAAATAAATCAATCTATTCAACATTTTATCAAGTGCAGCTAGCACACACATATATCATATATAATCAGAAAGGTAGCATTGTACTTATAAATACTTTTGCATGGCATCTTATAATCATGACAGTAATTTTGCCAACAAAAAGAATGTCACATCACTGCTACATGTCATTTTTCTTTGCATTTCTTCTTTACTAGCTTAAGAGTAACACACATTATAAATTAATCTAGGGCCATATAATTAGGAACATGCCTTCTTGGATATAAGATGGGCCTAAGAGTAAGAAGAAGCCATGAATATTGACAAAATAACAAAACTGCCACCTAGAATATATCACAATATTATGGAAATCCGTCCATTCAGCAAAAGTTTCCAAAGTCTTTCTCAAAACTTTTCCATGATCCCATCATATCAATACTTCCTTGCCAAATGCCTGGACACCCACCTCCATAACTATTTTTGCAGTATAATTGATGCCAGACTATTTCAATGAGCAAATCAGCCTCCAATTTTCTTGAATGCAAATGAAAGAAACTAGCTCCAGCCAATTAAATAGTAATTAAACCACTTGGTCTCTACAGTCCCAAGAATCTCCTTGCAAATTCTCCAATTCTATTTCTATCAAAGCAAGAATATATAATAAAACCATAAAATTTATGAAAGACTGGAAAGTTCTTAATCGGAACTAAAACTCAACAAATGAAGTTGGCGTTGCTCTTTCAACATAAACAGCTAAAGTATTTACTCCTCGACGGCATAAGCCCCATTGAAGGGCCAGATAGGATATAGAAGGAGGCTAGCAAAGAACAATTTTTTTGTCAACGCAAAAAAAAAAATGCAGGCATCAGTAAAGTTTCACACCATCAAGAAAAATTATAGATTAATGTATCTTATTTCAATAAAACAATATATTAGACAAAAAAAAATCATGATCAATAAACCTTACCTAGCTCGGGTTTCAAATTGAACCGAGCCAAAACTGACATGATGTGACCCACTTAAAACTCGGTTTGATATGAAGAAAAACAAAATTTTCTACCCATACCCAGGTGGGTTTGATAGCTTAATTTTTTTATAACTCTTTTTATCCAACTACATGACAATAAAAGCTAACATGCACATGAAACCATCTAATAAAATTTATAAAATGAAAACTATAGTGAGGGGCTACAAAAAACGAGTGTCCACTAATATTATAAAAAATAATGCTATGGACTTTCTCAAAAATAAACAAAAAATCAAAAGGTATTTAATCCAACAACACCACAAAAAAATTTAGCGATCAAATAATGTTTCTTAAAAAAAAGGAGAAAAAAATTATGAAAGGTTGTACAAAAAAAACATTTGCTAATATAATAATAAAAAAAGGCTATGATCTCATAAAAAATTAAAAAAAATCAATGCTATCTAATAAAAAAAATTAAAATTACTTCTTAACCAATCTATTTGAACAAACCCAAGTGTAAAATATAGAAAAAACCAAAAAAATAAAGAAGAACAAAACAGGCCAGGTGCATGGGCCTACACACCTAACCCATTAGAAAGAGGCCTAGCCCGCGTGCTAGGCATTTTTCTTATCATATAGTGGACGATGCGTCGTCCACTGTTTATCTAAAAAAACAAAAACAAAAACACATTGTCTACTGGTCTAGATTTCAATGACCAAAGGGTCACCAAAAAGTCTTGGTAAGGGTATTTCATACCCAAAAACTTGTTTTTCAACACGTTTTTTACCCAAAAACACCTTAAAGGCACCCTGGAGACCTTAATAAACCTATTTACAGCCTCAAATAACCAAAAACCCAAAATCATCCAAAATTCAAAAAACTTCCCGATCCCAAATCTATCATCTCAGGTAAGGTTAAGGTCAAATAACACACATTTGAAACTTCTCTTATTGAACGGAACCCGTGAACACCAAGATCGATTTTTTTCATTATTGGAATTGGTGCCAATAACAATTTTCTCTCTCTTCAACCAGAATGCGACTACTCTCTCTCTCCTCTCTCAAATCAAAGGACTAAAAAGCAAAGAAAATAAAATTTTATACCTAAAGTTAATTCTCAAAAACCAAAGGAGTTGTAATTATGTCAATTAGAAAGGAGGAGGACCAAAGTTAACTTTTCACAACAAATTTGAAATTGTCACCTAGTTTGCCCATGTTTTTCACTTTGGTCCTCTGAGTTCGAATCTTTTCATTCATCAACAAATTAAAAGCAATTAGTCATTAATTTAGCTACAAAAGGATCCAATCACAAAGAAAAAAAAAGTTTGGTGACAAAATGAAAAGAAAAAAAATCCTTTTGAACCCATAGTGATTTGTGAGTGTGCATAGTGAATTTTGTTGAGTAAAAACGCTACCTCTTTTAGTTTTTTCTATAATCATGCCCTAAAATAACCCTAACTACCAACCTCAAAATAATAAACATTTCTATTATGATTGTAGTAAGGATTGGTATGAAGTTAAGTGTAATGTCTTAAATGTTTGGTATGTTGCTCGCACGAATGGGATTTTGTTTAGAAAGTTGGGCCCTTTGGTTTGCTGGCATCCAAGTGTTTTCCAGTTTAAAAGGGAGGAAAACACTTTACTTATAAGACTTAAAATGATATTCTACTTCATTATTCTTCCATAATACATGTTAAACATATATTTACATGAATACATTAATATCACATGCGTGTGTGTTTGTATGCATGCATGCATGTATACAATCTATGTACTAGATCATATAAATTTTGTACAGAAAAATGGATAGCATAGAGGAAGAAAAAAAGTTGTTTTTCAGCAAACACCAAATGGGCTGAGAAAGTTTTCCATCACATTTTCAATGGCAAAGCTAAGAAAGCCTTGAACATTAAATCCCATAATTTATTATTTTTCATGATTCATGTCTGCTAAAACCTGTTATCAAAGTTACTGCATGAAACTGTTTTTTGAGCATGTTTGCATAATTTTTTGCCTCTTTTATTTATCTTTTTTCATGTAACTGATAAAGCATATGTTATAGGAAAAGGATAAAGAGCTTCATTCGTTTGCTCATAGGCAACAGTTTGTGATATACTGCTGTTGACTAGACTTATATTGGCTAGCTTTGAATGTCACGTAGCATGGGAAAGGGCCTTGGTTTTTAAGCTCATAACAACACTTATCCAAAAAAAAATATTAGGGCAATAATCATAATACATATAACTTACAGCAACATGATAGCTAAAAAATAGGCAAACAAACCGACTGCAACAATTCATTCAAGCTAGAAAAATCAAAAGTTCCTGTCAGAAACATTTCCACTATAACAAATGCAACCATTTATACCAACCTTAAGAGCTCTCCAACAGCAAGTAAAGAACCATGTATGCTGTGAACAGGAGCATTTTTACCCAATCCATCTTGTGTAGCTTCAAACATACGATAATACCTGCCAAATGCCCAACCAAATTGACTTGTTTACTCAATAAGCTTGATGAAAAATTGCTTGTAGAGAGTAACGCAAACATGCAGTTTGAAAGTCATGCCATGCAGCCAAAATCAACAAACTAGTGAAAAAGCAATGTGAGATATTTAGTTATAACAGTTATCCACCAAGTATCCTCCCTTATCTAAAACGAATAAAGATGCAGTAGGAATTAGTTCCTAGTGCCCCTTGCAACAAGACCTATTACTAGACGAACCCCAACATCAAATGCCTGCTTTGTTGCTTCATTAGGCATTGGAGAAAACAAAACTTTATAGGAGTAATATTCAAACATTAAAGTAAGCCTCCTAGATCAAATTGTGTTAGGACTCTTTAGAGAGTCCCAATCAAATCTTTATGACACACAAGATACTCAAATGGAATGTTGAACTAATATAGCTTGTTTGTTTCAGTATAGTGCATTACAGCAAACATTTGATGGGAAGTCCTAATAAAATCTTTATGCTAGCCAGGTAAGTAGCAGAAATAAAATCTCATTTTACACCTACAATAGCATATCTTGTGACAATCAGGTAAAATAGTAACCAATGCTGACATCCCGACAACATAAGTCTAGGTGAAATTTCAACAAGTGTTTTTTAAGTTTCCAAGTATTTTTCTTTCTTCTTATTCTTCCTATCATCACCGCTTCTTTAACATACCTGATAAACATTGGACACCTAAAGCTGGAAAACAACCCCACCTGATTACTATTACAAGCACCATTCAAGGCCCTAACCATTTTGCAAATTGAAAATGACACTACTCCATTTAACAAGCCAATATGGTACTAAAGGCCTAAAAACTTGAAAATCTTTATAGACAAGTTTGGTCCTTTGAAGAGAGCCCCTTTTCTCCCACCATAAAAACCAACTTCGGGATGCAAAATGTATATACTTCTGTGAAATCAACATATTATAACTGACCACTGCACGCGCCAACGTGTCTCACGCTTCTCGATAACTCGAAGGCAAGCACGCAGTGCCTCCACGGCCTTCTCTCTAATTGCCAATGTCGGATGCCTCAGTGCAACCCAGATAGCGTCGACAAATTCAGTTACATGAACATTGAAAACTGTAGAAGCATTTTCTGCTATTTCCTACAAGAATAAAGATTCAAGAATATGTCCTTAAGATGTAGAAATTTTCAAAAAAAAAATGTAAAGCAAACTAAAAGTCTTTAAGATGGCATGAGACGGTCTTTCCAACATCATAAGAAGGACAAAACAATACATTATCAATAAAATAACAAAAAACCGTGCAGCTAATTTGTCAACACAGCTAAAAGTCACACTTACTTTTAAAATTAAGACGGCAGCAAAAAGGCGAAATTCTGCTTTATCATTGCGAAGCCAACCTAGTGCCATTTTAACCTAACACAACCAAAAATATCAGACACCGCATAAACAAAAACATGATCAAGCCAAATAAGGCCTAACCAACCTGAAATTTCACTTCATCCGCAGTCATTGCTCCACCAGCCCTAGCCAGATGGCCAAGAACTCTACTAGCAAGTGTCAACACATCATGATCCCGTTTTACCTCGAACACACTCCGCATATAAACAGCAAACTTAGACACTTTGGATGCATTCTCTCCAAGTGCTATGTCTATTAACTCATCAATTGCTCGTAACGCTCCCAAATTCTCAGCAACATCATTGGTTTCTAATAAACTAGAAATTCTTTCGTATAAATGATCCATAAAGCGTGGAAATGCTTCTCCGCTTAGATCGCGCGCTTCTTCCTCTAGATGTTTTCTCAATGCTAATGTTGCGCCCTCCTTTTACATAACAGCACGAGCATTTCACCATCAAAATCGTACAAGAATTTAAATAAATAAATAAAAAGCAACACGTACAATAAAAAAGCCTAGAACTCTCATTTTCTGTTGTGGTCTTTCTATAACTTCAACACTGGTTAGTAATTAAATGTGAATGCCTAGTTAAAAATTCTTCATACCATTTTCTACCAAGTATTAAATCTATCACGAATAACTAATTAAACAAAAAAACCTGACAAGAAACACATCCCTCCATTCAAGACCAGGAAAATTAATGTAGTAAAGAAAAAACAACACAACGCATAACTCAACGCACTCACATTTCCACTTTCACCTTTCCTGATTTCTAGTATTTATAGTAACTCAATTAGTAATTCATACAAAAACCTAATTCAAATTAGCTTTGCTTACTTCTAGTAACTCTATCACTGATCACTAATTGAACAAAAATAAACTACACGACAATTAACTTCACTGAAATTAACGAGAGAGAGATTTAGCGAAACCTTAGGGTTGCCGCGTGTGCAGAGGTCGGCAAGGATGCGATTAAGAGCGTCAAAACTGCCACCACCAGGGCCGGTGGTTGCAGGCCCAACCAGAAAACGGAGGGACTGCGAGGTGGAGGCCATTTTTTACAAAAACCTAACAGCTATTTATCTCTCTGATTAAACTTAATTTAGTAGTAACTACTGTGTGGATCTTGTTTAAGACATCGATATTTCTCGTCGAGTGGAAATAGAGTTTTTATCCCCCTCTGTATTTTTTTATTTTTTTTATTTTTGAGAGAGAGAGATATATAGACGTTATAAGTAGGGCTTGGTGTTGTGAGTGAGCTTTTACAGAAAGGGGAGGGGGGAGGGGTATCCCTTTTCTTTCATTCTTTCTTTCATTTTTGCGCTTTCTGTTCTTTGCGTCGGGGATTGGATGTTAAAAGAGTGTGTGTGTGTGTGTGTGTGTGTGTCTATATATATATATATATATATATATATATGGAACTACGTTGAATCTGAAAAATTGCAAGATATCTTTTAATTCGTTTTGGATTTTTTTAATAGTTAATTCATTTTTAATTTTAATTATGAGGGATTTTTTCAAGAGCAAAAAAGTATATGGGATTCGGGCTGGAATGGGAAATTAGACAAAGGAAAAGGTCGTTGGAGAGATAAATTTATTCAAAAAAATCAGGGAATATCACTTGACTAACTATAAAATAAAATAAAAATATATCCGTGTTAATATTTTGAAATATTTGAACTCAAAAAAGGAATTTGGCATGTGAAAATTTTAAATTGGAAGAATTACTGATAAATTAAATTTAAGAAACGAAAGATTAATAAGTTCTATAATTTTTTAATTGGTCAATGTATTGTCTTTTATTGTATTATACTAGTACTAAAAAACTGAATCACCACTGACCTTCTTCACTTACATATAATGGAGGGTTTTTTTTTCTTTTTTATTTTATTTTAAGTTTGTATTTATTTTTTTTATTTTAATTTTAGTCTTTGATATTTAATTGATTTTTTTATAAAATTATCATGATTTTAAATAAACATTCTAATATTTGATTTGTGCTTGAATTTATAATTGTATATCTTTATTATTGAAAAATTAAATAAGAAATAGTTTTAAAAAAATTATTAAATTCCATGGATTTCAAAGTTATTCCACTAAATTAAACTTAATAATATTTTTTTATATTCTTAAAAAAATATCAGACACACATCTAGCACAGCCCAGCAAACTAAGTACTCTCTAAAATATACAGTTATTTTAACTGGCCTCATATTTTGCAACAACAAAAAATTTAACACATGATTTAAAATGTCAAAAAATTATCGTCACACTTCAACAACTTTTCTTTTTATTTTTTTCCATTTCTTACTTCTTAGAACTCATATGTATTTCACATGAAATAAAACATCTTAATAAAATTATTTTAGAGATTGTTTGGTATTTTGATTGAATTTCTTTTAAAAGTTTTTTTATTTAAAAATATAATAAAATTTCTTTTTTTAATTTTTTTAAAAAAATTTATTTATAATATCAACACATCAAAACAATTTAAAAATATCTAAAAATTAATTTAAAACAAAAAAATACTTTTTAAATATAAAAATAAACATCCCTTGAAATTAAAAATTCAGAGCTACATAGGTAAAAAAAAAAAAATGAAGGTTTAGATCTATAAACTCTATCGAGAGAGAAAAGTAAAGTAATTAAAAGTACATGAGCTAGAAAGCACAAAAAAAAGAGTCAAAGGATTGTTTTAAACCAGGCTTTTATTACTCTACATTTGCATAGTAAAGTATTTTTAGACTGTCTTGTTAAAAACAAGGTCTTTTTTGTTGTTAGGGTATCTAGATGTACGTTATCAGTCAATGTTTTTTTAAAAAAAAACAACTATAATTATACTATCAAATACGTTCATATCTCGATGGAGTGTATAGAAGTGCCTAGGTGAAGGTGTGGTCATTGTTTACGTAACAAAGCCTTGTATAAGAAACTAATCTCTAAATAGTCTAGGTGTCTTGCATTTAATATATTTGTATGTACATCTAGATCCGATTCTTGCAGGCCAAAAAAAGAGCAAAATCTTTGACATTGGTTTCTACGACAAACAGCAACATGTTGACAAGTTTCGTAGAAGCCTTGGAACTCAGGGTTAAATTACGATGAATTCGGGAAAAAAATAAAAATTACATAAAAAAGTATAAATATAATTTTTTGGCTGGTAAGATTGGGTTGATAAGCTATTCCTTGAAAACAAGTGTCATGAAAAATAAAAATAAAAATATCCAGTATTTAGATCAACAAGTGTGTAAAGAAAAAAATAAACAATACAATGAGTGTAAGGGAGTGTGTATATGGCAGGGCTTTCAAGGTTTTTGTCTGGCTTTTTTTTCATCCTTGGTTGGCTTTAAATAGCTTTTATTGCTAGAAATTACTTTATGGTTATATTATATTTAAATATTGTGATAGTGATTATTTTAAAAAATATATTTTAAAGTATATTAAAAAATTATTAGTTTTTTATTTTTTTCAAATTTATTATTGATATTAACATATAAATATATCAACAGCTCAAAGATATAATATAACCATAAAGTAATTTCTGAAAAGGGCAGTTCAGATCAGTAGCACCATCCACACCATTATTTCTGTTTTTATATATTTGATATCTAATTAAGCTTCATAAGCTATGTTATCAAATTTCTCGAAGAAGGTTGTCAACATATACCAGATTACAAGACAACCATTTGGATATATCATTACCCAATACATAGTGCTCAAGCTATCCCATGCTTCTTATGAACACGAGGAAGTGTTGCAGCTTACGGTCAATTTATGATTAAAAAACAGCTCTGGATGAACAGTTGTCTGAAGCGTACGAGGCAGTGGAAGGAGAAAAGGAAAACTCACAATTCTTGTGAGACTTTGTAGAAAACTATCCTGAATTGAAAGTGAAACTATCCACGATGGTTATAACACAAGAAAAACTGGAAGGAACCATGGCTTTACATGTATGAGAACACTCCAAGTTGCCAAAGGCATGCCAAAAGTCTAGAATTGATTCCAAATATGAACACAACAGACTCGGTATTTTTCTCCGGTCAAGATGCCTAGCCTTTTAAATTTTGAGAATTTTGAAGCAGAGGCCAAACCGACACGCATGACAGACCTCAAAATAGACTCAGAGCTCACTGTTACAATCAAGATATAATAGCAAATGATAAGAAATTTTATTTATTACCTTATTTTTTCTTTCACAGAACAAGTTCTTCTGGGTTTAAATCTGTTTCTTTCGACTCTTCAAACAAGGATATTATGTATGAATGTCTTCTCAAAGACTTCTTTTCGTTCCTTAAAAGTGGTTTGTTATAACGCACGCACACTGCAAATTAATTATCTGAAACTAAATGCCCGTCTCCATTTTGTACGACTTACCACTCCATTCCTAGAGACTGGGAGCGAAAAAGGAATGGGATAGTTTGCTGATGCTATCATAGTCATGTACTTTGTTTGACCAAACAAGGCTTGGAAAACTCTTAGCCAGTTCAGGAAGCTCACTTTTCATTCCGTACACGCCTGCAAGCTCTAGGTTCTCAATAGTATTCTTTTGAGCCCGGCCCGGTCTGCGAATCGACCCGGAACTAAAACTGGACTGGATTGAAGAAAAAATAGGTGAAGGAAAAACCTAGTGGGTTGACCCGGCAAAACTCGGTCTAGACCCGGCTACAAACCGTTGACTTTTTTTTTTATTTTTTTATTAAAACAACATCGTTTTAAATTTTTTAAATAAAAAATTAAACCGACCAACCCGATAACTGGATCAAAACCTGAAATCCAAGTCTAAGACCGGCCGGCCACCAGACTATATCTTAAAACTATAATTCAAACACCCAAAAGTCAGTCTCACTGGGAGATAAGAGAGCTCCATCCCAAAGACTAGTAGAGAAATGGAAATCCCCTGTCAATTATTCTTCTACCAATCGCCGGGCCATTCAGGAACATTAAGATCGTCTAAATCTCGATATGGAGAAGCAGAAGCCAGAAGAGTGGTGCATTCCTCGGAGTGACTTTCTAAATGTTGGTTAACCCGAGAGGCTATTTCAGGAGGAACAGGAAGGCTTCTATCTCTAATCCCTTATAGTCGACACGACAGCATCAAACCGTGGATGATTTTTTATGGAATCAGGATCTAGGCTTCCAAGTCCTGAACTTTCATCAACTTCAAGCAACTGAAGAGGTTTGTTTATATACAAGTAAGAATCTGATAGCTTTAAAAATTCACTGCAGGGAGAGAGAGAGAAAAAAACACGAGGGAAAAAACTGAACAGTTACAACAAGGCCTGGGTGATGAGCTCAACAGCTGTCTTGTTGCAATCTTTGCATTTATACCAAGCTCGTGACTCTCTCTACAAGTCTACATGACCCAAATGGCTTTTCACCTTGTGGCGTGAAAAATAGACTCCCAATGCCCACCTTCACAACCAAACTTCAATGGAAAACAAAAGAGTAACAGAATCACCATAAGTAGCAGGCATGGTTGGTACAAGCAAACCGACAAATTTCCAGTTTATCATAAACTGAACCATAAATATGTAAAGGACACGTGGTGTTCCATGAGAAGAACAGAACTCTTCCGTTTATTTTTCACTCATGCACATGCTTATACTGAACACAAACATATTGGAACAGTGAGATATGTCTACTTAAAATCTTCACTTCAGGCTTCATTGTAGTATTGGATGCCATGTGTAGATGAATTAGATGAATGATGAGTGTCCTCAACGATTCAAACACCTACATGCTTGTTTTGTTTATTTACATAATTAAAATTTTCTTTTCTTTATGATAGTTCAGAACTAACTACCATTGTCGTGGAATACTGAACCCTAGTTTCAGGTTATATCAATTTTTTAACTGCTCTTTTTTCTTTATAGACATGAAAGTATCTGGATCAAAACAAATATTAACTCGAATCCAACTCACGCTTCCTGAGAACACATACTGATCGCAATATCAGCTTATATCAGTTTTTTAACTACTCTTTTCTTTTTATAGTCATGAAAGTATCTGGGTCAAAACAAATATTAACTCGAATCCAACTTTGACCTGGCTAAACATGAGACCAACCATCAAATTCAATTAAATGACACTTCCACAACGCACTTTATGTTCCAGCATAGATTTTGCATTAGTAACTTCAAAAATAAACACCACCATTTATTAAAGACTGTAAGGTTGCGTGCAAGGAAAATTCATTAATGAAAGAGTAACATTTTTAAATGGTGCTTGAGGGCAAGCACTAGTTCCTCTCCTAAAACTTGAAAGTCAAGTCACAGATCAACTCTAGCTAAAAGAACTGTTAAGCGAAGAGAAAAGTAAACCCGAAACAGGAATTTGTATAGGGCAATTCAAAGTAGCCTAAACAATCAGAGCAACCTTTAAACAACGGAAATCTACTGAAGGCTCAATATAGTCGAAGCACTCCCCCAACAACTGGGTTGGCTCGATTACAAGCAATCAAATTAAGCTATGTTGTTAAAGTAGCTTGTCAGCAACTAAATAGTGATTCAATCACAACAAAATCACAAGAGAGTTGTGCCATCATCCAGGAATTCTTTTTGAACAGGTCATGGAGAAGTGACTTGGTGTCTGATTCTGCTAGAGCGCCTAACTGGAGTGGTGATCTCTTCATCTGCATTTCCCTTCAAAAAAAAAAAAAAAAACACATAAGATAAAAATTCAAGTTGCAGTTATACAAAACCATAAATGTACAATATAGGTGGTTCTTTACATGCTTGCTTGTGATCTTTTCATACGTGGTGAAGCTGCCGTAAGAAGGCGAACCCATGGAACCGACGGAATAGTCTGACGAAGCCATGGATTCTCTCCTGTGATTGCTCTTCCTAGGCTTCCTCTCGTAGCTTGGAGCTTCACTTTTTCCCTTCTGTCCTTTCTTGCTGTAAGACAAGCTGAAGCTGCTCATTTCTGATGAGCATGACTCTCCAGCAATGTCTTCATGTTCTGCTGCAACTGACAGTGGGCAACAATCCAATTTCTTAGTAATTGGCACTTGATCCGCTGTAAATGTAGCGTTTTGAGCTGTGGGAGCTCGACTTTTCATAAAAATGAAGACTGTCCCAAGTAGACTGAAAAAAATCAAGGAAATCCCCACCATTCTCTGTGCTGAATGTGTGTTCACCAATTCTGAACTTCGTGGATTTTCTGTGGCAGCTCCTTCAAGTATTTCAAAATTGTCCTCTGCTACAAGGTACTCAATATCTGCAGAACTAATGTCATCTCTGCCTTGAGATTGCATGGAATTCAAGATTTCTGGTTGAATTTCAGCAGCTTGTGGTATCAGTACAAACTGGTCTTCAAGGTCTATGTTGCTTTGCAGCTTCACAACGTTAGCAGCGGTTTCAGCACTTTCTTGGATGGCCTCTTGTGTTGACTTACCAGGTCCAGTCACCTCAGATTGGGGGAGCATATTTACTCCTTCTGAACTTCGTGGATTTTCTGTGGCAGCTCCTTCAAGTATTTCAAAATTGTCCTCTGCTGCAGGGGACTCAATATCTGCAGAACTATAATCATCCCTGCCTTGACATTGCATGGAATTCAAGATTTCTGGTTGAATTTCAGCAGTTTGTGGGATCAGTATAAACTGGTCTTCAAGGTCTATGTTGCTTTGCAGCTTCACAACGTTAGCAGCGGTTTCAGCACTTTCTTGGATGACCTCCTTACCAGGTCCAGTCAACTCAGATTGGGGGAGCAGATTTACTTCTTCAGACTCGGGAACGCTAACCTCTTCAGGATCTGGAACACCATCAAAATACCCATCATTATTATCTCCTGCAACTTCTTTAATGTCCTCATCAGCTAGCTTAATGTCTACCTCTGCTGCACTTATGGGCGCTGAAACTTTCTCTTCGTACGTAACTTTTGATCCTAAAATGCTCTGGTCAAATGCAAATTGACCATCAACTATGCCATCTCCAACCAAAATGGTCAAATTGGCATACTGCAAAGAACCCAGGTTGTGCCCACCTCTGAAGCTGTTAATCAGATTGTGTGTGTAACAAATACACTGATGTAGCCAAAGCTGGACCTTATGAGCTAGAGCTTCAAAACTTTGCCTGGCATACTCTGAGAGTTCAGGTGGGACATACGGCTCAGGGAAGGTCAAGTTATTCAGCACAGAAGGATCCATGACTGGGGATTTAGAAAACGAAGCATATAAAAATCCAACAGTCAGGACAAAAAGCAAAGCATCGAACTTTCTTCTTGTAAAGAAATGTGATTTAGACACCCTTTTCTCTCTAGCCTTCTCCACGGAAGTACTAATGGAATTGGGTTCAGATACAAGCAGCTCTTCCTTCTCCTCCCCCACAAAAGTACTAATGGGGTTGGGTTCAGATATTAGCAGCAGCTCTTCCGATTCCTCTTCTTCTTTCACCTCATTGGCAAAAGAAGCATCCGATTCTTTCTGCAAATCATCAGAGTGACAGTCTTCTGCTTCACTAACTTCAGTTTCTGAGGATTCAGATGCAAAAATCTCATCAAGTGATTGGCCATCTCTTTCCTTGTTTAGATAAAGCTCAACTCGCGGGTTGGGCCTATAATGAAGAAACTGAGGCCTTGGTGAGAGGTAATTAGTCTTAGGATCATAAGGAGGCATTGATGGATCTGCGTCTAGAGGTGCCAAAGCAGGACTTGGCAATGAACTAGAGACCCTTGGATTAATCTTAAAACTTGAATCAAGATTAACACAATCCTTCTCAACAGTTAGTTTCTCTGATGATAAGTCCAAATCATCTTTAGCACTTGAACCTACCATCAAATCAACACGTTTCTCACTTTTGGAATCATTATTGTCCGCCAAGTAAATGACTGTTGAATCAAACGAGACCTCCTTCTTCTGATTCAAACCCTTGTCAGGGTTTGAGTCCAAGTCTTCCATGAAAGGGCTTTTTGCATCAGCAAATGAAATCGAAGTGCGAATTTGCTCATTCCTGTCAGCCAAGATTTTCTTTTTCGGAGATGCATTGATTTTTGAAGCTGCAGAAATTGTTGGAGACATGAAATTCTTTGTACCCTTTGCTGGTGAACGAATTCTCACTGATTTCCAAGTCTGGTCTTTACCATTTTCTTTGTCCTCGTGATCACGCAATGTAACTACGATATTGTCTCTGCTAATAGAGTTTCTTCGCGGATAATCTGCAAACCAAAAAAAAAAAAAGCTGCCGATCAGAATCAAGATATCAATTTTAAAACAAAACAAGCTTTTACTATTTGGCTGTTGAAGACCAAAAGGCAACTTGATTGAAACATTATGTCCGGTGATTTTTGCAGAAGCTCTTTGTTTCAAGTAAACTTAAGGGCAACATTAACATGAAATATCTACCACGTTCACTCTAAAACACTGAACCTGTTTTGTTGCAAAATTGACCCACAAACTAGTTTCCAGCAAAACAGAAACATAATTAAACAAATGGAAGGCTTAATTGCCAAACCAAGTATTGACAACCCGTTAAGCCATCGTTTTATTAAAATCTCATACAAAAAAGCACAAGATGTAGCAAATTCCTATCCTTTCAGTTACTTCCCAAACAAACCATAGACAACCTCATAAGCTATTTTCCAATAAAAAATAAAATATAGCAAAACCCTATTAAATTATAGAAAAGACTAAACAAAACCCAATAAAAAGATGTATTAAGATGTATTAAATGTTTGTTCACTGCAAGAAAAAAAAAAGAAAGGAAAAGGAAACAGTGAAAGAAATCAAACCTGAAGGGCTATTAACAGGAGTATTGGGGTTAAAGCCTCCTCCTACTTGATTGGACATAATAGAAGGTTTAGAAAATGGGCTTCCACTGAAACTTCTCCTCATTGGATTAATTTCTGAGTTTCTTGAAATGGGATTTGTTGGTCTGCTTGGTATTGGAGAGCAGGAATCCAACTTCTTGCTTGCAGCCTTGGATTCTTTAGCCGGGGTGCTGATCATGGGTTAAACTTGATTGATTCTTGAATTGGATATATAAAAAAAGAATCTTTGAATGTTTAATGCTGTGGATTCGATTTGAGGGGGGGGAGAGTTGTTTACAGAGGAGAGAGAGCGAGAGAATGTAACGGCTAGTTTTGGAAATAAGCTTGTGGGGATTTTAATGAGTGGGGGGTTGTTGGCATTTGACCGTTGGAGAATAAGATTTGAATAGCGAGGGTTAAAAGGTAGGGACCGTTAGATTTTAGTGGGATTGTTTTTTTGATGGCTTGGATTGTAGCCGTTGAGGAACGAGGATGCCTTTTTTGTTATTTTATTTACCGTATATGGAATTATGAAGGATATTTTTAAAAATTAACATAGTTTTTAAAATATTTTATCAGAATAACAATATTTAAGAAAAAATTAGTGAGATATCATATATTGTGTTTTAGAAATACAATATTTACTAAAAATTATTATTTTTAAATATGACAAAATAGTTTTCATGCTTCAAAATAGCAATATCCAGTAAATCACGTGCGTCTAAACCATGACACTATAAAACTCTAATAATCTGACTTAACCGATTGGTTGAGGATCCAGTTGTATGAGTCAATCGACTGTTTCACACAAAAAACAATATTTTAATTAACATTTCCTTGTAAATATATTTTATGAGTTAAAATATAAATATATATCCAACTCATGGACTCAAAAATAGACTCCAATTAAAATCTCAAAAATTTATTGTTCACATGGTAGTTGTCTTTTGTTTTCCAATGTCAGTGATGTAGTCAGGCTTATGATAACAAGTAATTTTAAGCAATTAGGTATGAGTTTGTTATAACTAAATGAGAATTTATCACAACCAAATTGCGTGAATGATTTGACATATGTATTTATGGACCAGTAAGACAAGTTTAAACCTAAGAAGAGGTTTGGTCACATTAGATCAAAATAATAAATCAAAATAGTCATAATTTTTTATCTTATCGTTAGATCACACTCAAATTTTTACAGGAGTCTCCAGAGGTTATTTCCTTTATAGTAACGACTATGTCATTATACGAATCATTGGATCTTTAAATATAAAAAATCTTGTAAAGGCTTTCTAATTTTAGCAGTTTTGAGATTTTCTTTATTATTTTAAAAATTAATCAACTGGTTTTACTGAACATTACAAATAGTTAACCGGTTGAGTTAGATAATTGAAATTTCACTCGTTGCTTTTAAAAATAGTAACATTTAGCAAACGTCGTGTTTTTGAAATGCGATACATTAAAAATATATTATTTTACCCTAACTTTTTGCTTCTATATTCATTCGCCAATTATTTTGATTTTGTGTGTTAATTTTTAAATTTGTCCAATTACGAATCATTGAAAGTTTGTCCGATTTAGCGTGCGCATTATCCAGTGAGGTAAATATGTGTTTCACTTCTAGAATTAGATTTTACTTGATCATTGGCCAGGTTTTTTTTTTTTAACAATGTAGAAAAATATCAGTCACTGTTAGCGTGTTTTTAATAGAAAAAACTAAATTCTATAAGCGTTAATTTAACGTGACCAGTTATCTTAACAAGTTTAAAAATAACACAATCATCAATAAATATATAGTTTCACTGAAAAAAATAAGATGACAATATTTTATAATATTGAAACACCAATATATTGGATCAACCCAGGTTATCTTACTAAATTTATGAACCAAATCGTGAGACCATAATAACATTATAGAAAACAAACTGAAATAAATTGTGAAACTCTACTATCAATCAACCTGGTGTTAGAGGACGAGACTAATAAAAAACAATTAAAAAAAACGTGAATCAACTCGGGTTAAGTTGCTAAACTTGGGATCCGGATCATAAGATCGAGATAATTCAATGTAAAGCAAATCAAAATAAATTATGAAGTCTAAATATTAGTCAATCCAGTATTGAATGGTGAAATTGAAAACAAAAATCAATTAAAATAAGATTTAAAAAAATATCTTGAATCAACCCATCAAAATCACAACTCAAATCATAAGATTAACACAACCATATAAAAATTAAATTGAAACAAATTTTTTAAGTCTAGTTCTCAATCACTCCCATGTTAAATAATAAAATTTTAAAAAATAAAAAATCAAGTAAAAAAAAACTAAATCAACCCAAGTTAAACCCATGATATCATCTTATGAGATCAAGATAAACACATAAAAAAAATTATCATGAAAATGAATCCTCAATATAAAACTAGTATTAAAGAATAAATTAAATGAGAAAAAAAAACTAAAATAAATCATTGATATGCAGTTTCTCCTCACAAGCCGAGTTCCTTCGAAGTCTTTTTGAAGTTTCTTGTTGCTGAAAAAATTATCTGAGGGCTCTATTTTTTATATATATATTTGGTTCATTGTTTTCTCTATCTGTTTCAAGGTGTATTAGGGTAAAAAATAAGTTTATGAAGATGATTAAAGTATTTTTATATAAAAAAATTATTGAAAACGAGTTTTCTATGTCCAGAACACTGGACACATACTTTCAACGAAAATCTAAAGCAGTGGATGATATGTTAATTTTTTTTCTTCTTAAAATAGAACACATAACCTGTTATCTCCCTGTTAAAAGAGTGAGAGGAGGACCAGGTGCACCAGCATGGCCATATAGACACCCAGTTGTATGGCCTGTTGTCTCTTAAAGCAAGATACGATGACCCTAGTGTCTAACCATTTTTTGAAAAGCCCTTTAGTTTTTTTTTTTTAAGAAAAATTAATTAAAATTTACTATAAACAAAAAAAATGATTATATTTTTTTAAAATGTCATTGCCATTCATTTTTCGTTGTTTTAACATTTGTTTTTGTAATACTAGCCATCATTTATTAATTAAAACCTAATATATAAATATTCTCTAGACTTGTGGTCTTGGATATTCAACGAAATAGAATTTATATCTTTTTGTTATCATTGTTTTACATAGTTTTCTCATATTTACTATTTTCTTTCTTTTTTGACTTCAATTCTATACAAAACATCGAGACATAATTTTCAATGTATTTTTTTTTTTTTTATCGATACTTGCTTTTCATACCATGATAACAAAATTATTTTTTTAATTAAAAAAGTAATTTTTTGTTAAGAATAGGAACGTATTAATGAGAAAAATTGAGATGCTTGTTTTCCTACTTTTAAAAAACTGTTTAGGTTTTGATAAAAGAATATTTTAACTACCTCTATTTTTAAATTTTAATTTAAAAAACATGCTATCAATAAGAAAAACATTTTGGCAACAAAATGCATATATATGAAAAGAATAGCTTGGTTTTAAATATTTAAATCATATCTTTTTATACAACCTTTTATTTTAATTATAAAATAAATAGATAAGATAAAAATAGATTTTGAATATTATCCGGCGATTGTGCACCTCTATATTATTAGTTTATCATCAAATGGTCACGGATAATATTGGAACTTTCTAGAAACTAGATGGATGGAGTTATTAAAATCTAATCTCAGGGACATAAATGGAACATTGATGAATCTACAAGGGAAAAAGTAAACTTCACCGATTAACTTGGAATTCCAAACGGAAACTGACATGGATCCTCACAAGTCAACAAGGCGGGGCCAACCAATGTAACACGGGCCACGGCCTAGGAAAATTGATCCTCGGTTCAGGTTATTGTTTATTGTTTTTGAACTGAGTGGACCCTTTAGAGATTGGGTCTTGTTACTGGGCCTTTTGGATCCTCTGTATCCTCTAAAAGTTCATTGATTTTTTCCATTTTTTGAAAAGGGCAGTATTGCAATCTGCCATAAAAAACAAAGTTTTTTTTTTTTCATAAGTTATGTTTATTTTTATATTTCAAAAGTATTTTTTAAAAAAATTATTTATTTTTATTTTTTAATTTAAATTAATTTTTTAAATGGTTTTAAATTATTCTAATACGATGATATTAAAAAAAAAAATTTAAAAAAAATTATTATTTTAATATATTTTATAATAAAATATATTTTAAAAAATAATCATAACCATATTTCTAAATAAATATTCAATCAAACAAAAATGTCCAACCGTACAACCATTCATTGTTCGTGGTTACACTGTACGGTCCTGATTTTAATTCTTGGAATAATAGCTTGAATAATGCTGTTCAAAGATTGATAAATCATTTTCCATCATGCATGTTTTTCTTTCAAACATTCACTTGAATTTTAATTTTCTATATATTCTTTTTATTTAAATGAAAAATGAATTTGTAATCTATTTTTTTAAAATCTGAACAAGAGAAAATTATTATATTTTTTTATTAATCATCATGAATTCAGTTATAAATGTATCTTGTTTGTTTTTTAATTTTAAAAAACATTTTATAAAAAAATTAGTTTTTTTATTTTTTTATGTTTTAAATTATATTTTCTCTGTGTTTTCATATTATTTTGATGAACTGATATTAAAAATAATTTTTTTATAAAAAAAATACTATTTTGATACATTTTAAAATAAAAAAAACACTTTAAAAAATAATTCTTATTACACTACTAAACATTGTCAAAAACAAATAAAGATGATTAAGTTGAATTTTGATATAGATAATGAAATTCATCAAGAGAGTATTTAAGATGACGGTGAATATTATTTTTTTAATTGTTTTTTGTTTAGAAATACATCAAAATATTTTTTTTTATTTTTTAAAATTTATTATTAATATGAGTACATCAAAATATAAAAAAAATATAAAAAATTTAATTTAAAAAAACAAAATTCCAAATTTTTTTAAAAGTATGGTTAAACCTCCTCAGAGACACCTCCAAGTGTAAAATATGGAGAATAATGATTCTTTACAATTAAAAAGCCGTTCAGACGTAGAGTAGGGCATGATGAAAAAAAATCTATTTTGCTTCACTAAAAACATATAAAATAGCAGTTGGTGATAAAAACATTATCAAGTCTCAGCCACTTTTATCGGAAAGAAAAAAAATTACAAGCATTAATTTTCTCGCTATTTTAACATTTTATTTTTGTTTTGTAATAATCAGTGTTTGTTTAAAAAAACCTTCAAGCGTGCTGGTTTGAAGGACTGCCACACGTGCTCGTTTCTCCACTCTCTTTGGTAAGAAAGTGTTTAGATGTGAGGGTAGCTTGTTTTTTTTTTTAAAAAAAACATGTTTTTATAGTTTTTAAAAATACAGTTAGATATAATTTATATTTAAAATATATTATATATTAAAAAAAAAACTGCCACATTTCCAAGCCAAACAACCTCTGGATCCAAAACCCAATCCCCTTTTTATTCTTTCCTTAAACCCTGTGGACTTTCTCTCTATCCCCAAAATTCCCACGCCATTTTTTGATCCCCACCATCACCATGACTCTTCTCCTCCGATCCTTCCCTCTAATCACTCTCCGCACCACTATACCCTCCTCTCTTCCTCTCTTCCAAAATCTTCTCAGGTATCACTTCCCTAAGTCGCTTCAAGCAAAACGCACAAGAGCCCTCGTCACTCTTTCTGCTTCTTCTTCTTCCCCTGAAACCATTCTCACGCCACAGCAACAACAAACTAACGATACCCTTCACTGGGTCTCTCGTACCAACTTTTGTGGTCAATTATCGACCAATGATGTTGGCACACGTGTTCGTCTCTGTGGTTGGGTTGCTCTTCATAGAGTCCATGGTGGTCTCACCTTTCTCAATCTTAGAGACCACACTGGCATTGTTCAGGCATCTCCTTTTATTCTATTTATGGTTTCATGGGAATTTGATTGTGTTTTGTTAAGTGAAGTCCTTAGAGAATGAATTTGATTTTTGGGGTTCTTCTCTTCTTTTTTATTTAGGTTGCGACTTCGCCTGATGAATTTCCTGATGCGCATTCGATTATAAATGATTTGAGAGTGGAGTATGTGGTTGTTGTTGAAGGGGTTGTTCGGTCTCGGCCTGTTGAGTCTGTCAATAAGAAACTGATAACTGGTTCTATTGAGGTAAATATTACCTGGACTCCATTTCCTTTGCTTTTTTACTGCTTAGAATTAGAACGAAAGTTGTTGATTTTGTTGCTGCCACGTTTTATTTTATTTGTTTTGTTTCATTTGGTTATACGTGCCAGGTTGTTGCGGAAAATGTTCAATTGTTAAATGCAGTGAAAGCAAAGTTGCCCTTTTTAGTTACTACAGCAGATGATGCTAAGGATTCTGTTAAGGAGGAGATTCGTTTGAGGTACATCTCATTCCATTGCATTTATGCACAAAGTTGATTTATATTTCTCACCATTTTGTGGATTAAAGGAAGCTAAATGTGCGGTGATAGATATCGATGTCTTGACCTACGGCGGCAGCAAATGAGTTCTAACATCATGTTGAGGCATAGAGTGGTGAAACTCATTAGAAGATATCTAGAGGATGTGCAGGGTTTTGTGGAGGTACATGATGTGAATTTTGAAGTGTTTTCTGTTAGTTCATGTTCTACTTAGTTCATTGTTTTATTCTTTTTAAGTGTTATCTATTAGTTTGTTTATATTCTACTTAGTTCATTGAGTTTTAGATATTTATATTTGTATGTTGTTTTGATCCTGACCTTTTTCATGGTTATAAGGTTAGATTGAGACCCCCATACTTTCTAGATCTACTCCAGAAGGTGCCCGGGATTATTTGGTGCCCTCAAGAATTCAGGTACTTGGTATTTATTAGCTTGCTACTCAAATGTAATATAAAGCTTGTTGGAGTTTGGGTAGTAGTGCACTATTTCTGAAGTGAACAACATTTACATCTCAACTTCTGGAGAGATTTAATGTCAATTTCAAAATTGTCAACTGTGTAATGTACATGGGGTAATCCCGGTGAGGTTTAGGAGTTTTATCGGCAAAATTGTTGGCAAACTGAACCAAATGAGATGGATCGAGTGGTATTATTTGCCCCTTAATTCTTACATATTGGATTGTGATGGTCTTGATTATAATAAATTTGCGGAGAAACATACTTTTCATTAAATATGGGTCCATGCAGCTATCTGTTACTTGTTTAACTTTCTACAAGGCTTGCATGGCTCTGATTCACCTTAATGTCCTTTTGAAGCCAGGAACCTTCTATGCTTTACCCCAGAGT
Source organism: Populus alba x Populus glandulosa (assembly GCA_033617975.1). NCBI lineage: Eukaryota > Viridiplantae > Streptophyta > Magnoliopsida > Malpighiales > Salicaceae > Populus > Populus alba x Populus glandulosa. The sequence goes on along the minus strand of CM066151.1, from coordinate 11,552,212 downwards.
CCACAACTCTTTAAGCAAATGTTAATGGTATCCGGTTTTGACAAATATTATCAAATTGCAAGGTAAATTCTCTTCCTAGATGTTTATGATTGTTGTTATATGAAAATGTGATGCCGTGCTGTTCGTTTATGCCCTTTGTCTTCTCCTTTGGCAATAAATTTTTGCCATGTATAGTTTTGTTATACACACAGAGGAAGTGAGCTTTACTTTACCTGGCCTTGAGTTTCACATGACCAATTCTCTCTACTTGTTTCAACAGAAATCTAAAACTCACATGATGAAGATTATATTTTTGTTTCTTAGCAGATGCTTTAGAGATGAAGATCTAAGGGCAGATCGACAACCTGAGTTCACTCAGCTAGATATGGAGTTGGCGTTCACTACCTTGGAGGATATGCTGAGGCTCAATGAAGATCTTATCCGGAAGGTTGGTAAAACTTGCTGTATGGTCCTTTTATTTTCTGATCGGGTATTGATAGAAGAAGTCAAATAAAAGGTAGAACAAGATGAAGAAAGGAAAAACAAGAATAGCATTGAATTTAAACATCTAATTCTATGATATAATTGAAATATTAGTTAATTCACGTTTCTACTCTTGTTACATCTATGTCAAAGGTAAGTACTGGATTCAAAGTTCCATTCGAGTTGAGCTAATTGTGGCATGTATATGACATGAATGATGCTGCAGCTTGGGCTCGGTTCAGCCATTTCTCCTTGCTCTGCATATTTTGAGCTTGCCAGTGAACAATTCATTTCACTTTATTGAGAGTTGACTAGACACTTCAGCTATCTCACCAGTTATCCGTTGCAAGTTGGTTGTTTTATTTGTATTAAGCAGTTGGGCATGCACTCAACAGTATATACTAGTCACATTGTATACTTTTCCATTTGCAGAAATCTGGCATGTTCAAACATCTATATCTCTCTACATTGCAGGGTTTGACTACAAACTTATGCTTCCTTGCAGGTTTTTTTGGAGATTAAAGGTGTCCAGCTACCAAATCCATTCCCTAGGCTTACATATGCTGAAGCAATGAGTAAATATGGTTCAGACAGGCCAGACACAAGATTTGATCTTCATTTGAAAGAAGTAAATCATCTCCTTTCTCTTGTGTACTTGGCATTACAGCACATTTTACGATACATCATTTTACAAGGACTTCACGTGCTACATGTAAACTATTAAAGGATGTTTTCCTCTGATGCTGCAGGTATCTGATATTTTTGCAGAGTCCTCTTTCAGGGTTTTTGCTGATAGCTTGAACAGTGGGGGTATTATTAAAGTACTATGTGTTCCTTCAGGTGCTAAAAGTTATTCAAACTCTGCTCTTAAGAAAGGTGATATTTACAATGAAGCAATCAAATCTGGAGCAAAGGGTTTGCCCTTTCTAAAGGTCTTGGATGATGGTAAAGGAAGAGGGTTTCCTTAGATTTTTCTTTCCACCCTTAACCTAAAGGTGAATGATATTATTAATCAAGTACTTCACTGTGTATATTTCAATTTTCACAGGGGAGCTTGAGGGAATTTCTGCACTAGCATCAAGCTTGGACTCAACAAATAAAGAGCAGTTGCTAAGTCGCTGCTCTGCAGGACCAGGGGATCTTATCTTGTTTGCAGTTGGTCATCATCCATCAGTTCATAGAACGCTCGATCGACTTAGGCTATTCATAGCCAATCAGCTGGGCTTGATAGATCATGTATGTTTTGGATTTGTCTGGTTTATGAAATACATATTACCATTGGTCTCTTATTCTTTGACATCTATCTTTTTCTCTGCCTCTAATGTTTTAGTCCAGGCATTCGATTTTGTGGGTGACTGATTTCCCAATGTTTGAGTGGAATGAAACAGAGCAGAGGCTTGAGGTTTGTCTTTCAACAATTTTGCCTCTTGAAATTCTAATGAAATAAGTGCTACACTATCTTTTCGTTAAATGTTTTTCAATTCATTCAAAGGCTATCAAAATTCATCATATTTCATATTAGTGTGTCAACTGGGTAGTGATCATTACATATGCAGGTGAGAGAACTATATCTGGAGTACACAATGATGCATGTTATTGCCTGTGTTGACATAGTTTTACAAAATTGTATTTTTATAATTTTAATATATTGTTTACCCTGTATGTCAGCTGAGAAATATTTAACTTGCTGCTTTACCGGGTTAAACTACCCCATACCCCCCCTTTCTTGTTAGTATCATAGGTTTCTGCTATAAATATTAAAACATTGTGGTGTTGTGCATCTGCCTATTTAAGATAATGAATGCTTCCAAATCATAATCTCTTTTAGCCATTTTCTTTTTTCAATTTTGGATAAATAAGAAATGAAAAAAAGGTGTTGTTTGGATTCCTGGTACAGCTAGCTCCAAGTTAGATCTAGGAATTTGGAGAATAAAGATTGATAAGAATTAAATTGAAGTTCTTATTTTAACCGCCACTTAATTTTTTTTTTCATGGTGGGGCTGTTGTGTGATTGACAGCTAGTTACATCAGGTTATCACCAGTCTCATTGTGTATGGTACTATCTTTTTCTTTCTTGTTCTTGAAATTGTAGTTTTCTGGCAGGCCTTGCATCATCCATTTACTGCTCCCAATCCAGAAGACATGGAAGACCTTTCCTCTGCTCGTGCCCTTGCTTATGACATGGTTTACAATGGGGTTGAGGTACTTAGCCCTGTATCTTTACATGTCTACAAGCTCGAAGGCTATGCCAGGCCATAATGAACAACTTTTTTCTTTTCTTTCTTTTGTTGCACTGTCAGATTGGCGGAGGAAGTTTGAGAATTTATAAACGTGAGGTCCAACAGAAGGTTTTGGAAATTGTTGGCATCTCCCCTGAACAGGTGAGAAGCACCTGATGCTGTATGCACTTTTGATTGTCATGCGTTCCATGTTCAATATTTTCTCCATAACATACATAAGATCACTGGAGGAGGATTCTCTACTGTTTTCTGTTTATTTTTCTCCGTGTCATTTCTTAACTTATGAGCTGTTGCTTGTTGATGGGAAAGAAAATTATGGGTGGTGGATTATGTAAAAGGAAGATGAATTCTGAAACATTAGAAACTATCTCTGGAAAATTAAAACCTCAAAATTGGATTTTAAAAAATTTACTTTCTATCTTTTAGGGCAAGGATTTTTTATGTTTAGCTTTGCGTTTCTCTAAGGCACATGGACTAATTATCCAGAAAAGCACAAGTAAACAAGAGTTTTCTCTAGCCCTCTTAGGCATTTGGTAACCTGAATTCCCAAACGGAAACCTGGCATCTTCACTAAGAATGCTGGGACTGCTAGTCCACAAGTCCCATCTTTTACCGTGGTTATAACACATAATCATCTTTATTAGGATTACCTTCGCACCCTTTCCTGTAAATAGAGTCACATTTCATTGTCTGCAGGCTGAAGCGAAGTTTGGGTATCTTCTGGAGGCTTTAGACATGGGCGCTCCTCCACATGGTATGGAATGCTGAGCCTGTTCTTGGACTTAATGATCATTTTACCACTGAACTATATAATTCACTGGTTTTGATCTCTCTCTTTTTACCACAGGGGGGATTGCTTATGGGCTGGACAGATTGGCTATGTTGTTGGCTGGGGCTAATTCCATCAGGGACGTCATAGCTTTCCCAAAGACAACAACTGCTCAGTGTGCCCTTACTAGGACACCATCAGAGGTGGATCCTCAACAGCTCAGAGATTTATCTTTCTGTATCCAGCAGTGAGCAGTCTGTTGTTCATTGTGCTCGAGGTTAGCTTCCCATCAGATGTAGTTGCCAATCATTCTTGAGGTCATTGAGTTTTTGTGCCCTCTGCACTCAGACAAGTTTTCGTTCTATGCTGAGTATTCTTATTACTTTCTTAATCTTTTTCAATATTGTACGAGGCAGATTTGAATCCCTATCATAAATAATAGGCACTTTCTATTTTTTTTCCCCGTAAAATTTGCGTGCTTGAATGCCTTTTCACTGCAGTCTATTTGCGTGATTGTTTACTATTGTTGTTCTGCATTTCACCAAATTTTGGCAATGTCACCAACAAGTCTGCAATATCATAATTCGAGTCCCCGGTGTTTTGGAAGAAAATGTCACAGCAATTCGTAACATTTGGTGACTTGCCGCCATCATCTAACATAAAGCCTCCTTCAAGACTTAAAAGACGGATTTGAAAAAATATTAAATTAATATATTTTTAATATTTTATAATAATTTTATCATGTTAACAATAAAAATAAAAATCTATTTTTTTTATTTTAATAAATTTTTAAACATAAAAATTAATCAACACAATAGAAAACACAGACTATTTTAAATAGGTATTAAAGAAGAAACAGTAAAGAAGAAACAGTCAGGGGAGTTAAGTATGAATTATGAATTATTCACTCCTCTCTCACGTAATAGTAGAATCTATGGATGATTTTTATACGGGGAGGATGCCTGAAAAATGATGCTTGTTATCTGAGTTGCTCTACAGATGCACTTAATTAAACATATCTGGACAAGTTATAGAAACAATTTGAAAGGTCTTATGCAAGGGATCTGGCTTCCTTCAATATTGTTGATAATGTGATAAGTCATATTTGTTAACAAAATCATACTAAATTCCAAATCAATTGAACAAATCATACTAAATTCCAAATCAATTGAACAAATCATACCTATCACTGGATAGGGACGTTTCTCTACTATTATTCATCCGCCGGGTGAATATGTACATAGCATTTCATTTTTTTTTTTATTTTTTTTTACTATTATTCATCTTATTAGTTTACCTAATTCATAAAAAAATAATAAAAATATTTTCACCTAAAATTTATTTATTTATTGTATTTATTTTTTTAAAATAAATTTAGTAAATAAATATCACTAATTATTATTCTTTGAATTTCTCATGTTATACATGTGGCATCTTCATTTTATTCTTCTTTATTAATAAGTAACAAAACAAAATCTCATTAATTTCTTATCTATTGGCCCGATATTGATTCTAAGTTAACTTGTTATGAAATCTTTAACAGATTCCGGCACCTTTTTTTTCCTTTCTTGAAAAATTTTAGAGCTTATGTTCTAGAAATAAATTTACTTGAATAAGTCTGAATATATGAAACAAAAGCTGGTGTAGAAGATAATATATTGATAATTTAGATACAATGGCAACAGAAGTTAATTATAATATGGGAAAGGGTATTTTGGCCGGCAATCTGGTCCCGGCTTCTCCGAACACAGAAAAGAGGAACGCTTGTTCATCAACGAAAACAGGAGGGCGGGAAAAGTACTCGATAGAAAGCACAAGTTTTCAACAAAGTTTCCTCGTTACAAGTAAATCTTCATGCATTGTAAGAATGACGTAACTCTAAAATTTCCAAGTATTCACGATGCAATGCCATGTATGTGAATCGTAAAGGGATTCTCTGGAACTTCCAAAACTAGTAAACTATTAACTTGATTAATCAAATTGCCGCCAAAATGATGATCAATAAGGAACAGCTAGCTCTGATTTTCAACATCCTGACCTGTTATTAAAAAGAAACGAATAAATCAACCAATAAACTCCTCTATAAATCCTGCATTTTCATGCCAAACAAAACAGTAGAGTACCATTTATTTTCTTTTGAACTTTTGTAGCTTTAACCATGGCGAGAAAGAGTAGAGGTCGCCAAAAGGTGGAGATGGTGAAAATGTCGAAGGAAAGCAATCTCCAAGTTACCTTTTCAAAACGCAGGTCCGGGCTTTTCAAAAAGGCTAGCGAGCTTTCCACTCTTTGTGGCGCCGAGATTGCTATCATCGTCTTTTCTCCGGGAAACAGGGTTTTTTCCTTTGGCCACCCTGGTGTTGAGACCGTCATTGATCGTTACTTCACTAGAAACCCTCCTCAAAACTCAGGCACCATGCAACTTATTGAAGCTCATCGCAATGCCACCGTCCGTGAACTGAATATGCAGCTCACCCAGGTACGTAAATATATTTATGATCGTGTCAAGTATTGCGTTTTCATTAATCTCTTGGTTTGTAGTTGGTGTGCTGAGAGCATCAAGAGGAAAGGTAGCAAAGGCGAGATCGATGTGTGGTTAGGCATTACACAGAAACCATATCGTTTTGTTTCGTCACATGCACGGATCAAGTCTGTAATAATTCCAAAAAATAAATTAAGCGAGTCAAGCTCTACAGATTTGTGTGTTAACATTCAATCGGAACCATCCATTGTGCTTTACAAGTGATAAAAGTAGCTTAAAAATTCTATTTCATCAATATTTTTGCATCAGGTGGTAAACCAGTTTGAGATAGAGAAAAAGCGAGGAGAAGAGCTCAGCCAAATGAGGAAGGCTGGCCAAAGTCAATGCTGGTGGGAGGCTCCCATCGAGGAACTTACATTGCCTCAAATGGAGCAGTTGAAGGTATCTCTAGAGGGCCTAAAGATGAATGTGACGAAGCAAGCTCAAAAACTTCTAATCGAAAATCCAGGTCCTCCACAATTTTTTGCTTCAAGTTCCAGCGGAGGGATTTTCCCGTATGATCGAAAAGTTGGTGGTTTCAATCCAAATATGGTGTTGCCACAGTATGATTACAGTAATCCTGGATATGGACGTGGATTCTTTTGATTAGGAGGGTCTGAAAGTCTGGATAAGTACAGAGAAAGGTGCCATCCACAGCATTTTTGGCCGTGCTCATCATCTCGTAGCCTTCGCGTCTCTTCACGGTCAGAATTCCAGTATTTGATGATCCGTATTTAATTATGTGTCTGAAGAATAGGGTGCCTAGACAATAATATGGACACACTGTTACTATAAATTTGCTGTTTGCCAAATTTCCTTAAATTCTCATTTAATAAGCGAGGAGGATAATTTCGTAGTTGTTTGTTAATGTCACTTTCTATAATTTACTGATATCATATTGCTAACTTCTCATTTTGTCTAATGCTATGAGATAAATCGAATCTACCTAACGATTTCTTAAGATATGGTGTAATAAATTTAGTTTGCTCTAAAGGAGAGTCCTAGCTCGTCACCAAATTATATAAGATTTTAACTAATAATTACGATTGCTTTCTTAAAAAGAAAAGGTTTATAAATATTCTTAAAACAACTTGTGTAAACTAAGGTTTTTTTTTTTTTTTTTTCCCTGAAGGATTTTACAATTTGATTATGTTCATTTTTTGTTTGTTTTAATATTGAGACGTAATATCCAGATTTTATTTGTAAATAGCTATGTTATATATTCTTTTAAGGACTATTCCTATTATTTTTCTATTACCAAATCTAATATATTCCTAATATATTTAATTAATAGATTACATCTAATACATTTAGATTTATATAATATTTTTATATATTTTATTTTTTTCATAAAAACTTTAATTAAAAAAAAATCAAAAGTAGAAGGACCGAATTGAAAAACTCTCATGTATAAATTAGAATTGAAAGATTAAATTGAAAATAAATAAACCTTTAACAAAAGATTAAAGAAACAAAATCAAAACTAAAAAGATTGAATTTAAAACACCAACAACAATAAAGGACCATAGTTGATTTGTTGGGGGTAGGAGAGAGAAATAAAGGGGAGAAATAAAAGGTCATCGGCGACAAACTGGTCACTTTTAGATGCCATGCACCACCGATAAAAGAAGAAGACAGGAAGGATAATCAAATGAGACAGTGAAAGCTCATTTTACACCACCAAAAAATGCTGCATGCATCGTCCAAAGTGCAAGGTGTCTCTCACGCATTCGTAATTTTTTTGTATTTAAAAATCATAAATTAAATAAAACAATTAGGTTACAATCCTTAATCAAACTAATAATTACAAAAACAAAAATTATGAGAAAATGATGATAATACCCTTGTTTCAATGACTTAAATTTATTTTTCTAAAGGCCATATGCGTCATCTTACTATATTCTAATACAAAAAACAGTACCACCCCTCTCCTGAAGTGTTAGTTTTTTTTATCCCAATGTTATTTTGATTTTTTTACTGTTTATATATAGATAAAAATACTCCCAAAAAAATTTGTATTGACTAATGTACCATATGAAAAGTTAAAAATATCCTAAAGGCAAACAATTTTTTTTGAGAATGACAAAAAAGTCTATTATAGTGGTGAATAGAAAAATTAATATGATAGAGGCAATAATCTTGTTTTTTTCCTTCTGTTTTGTTTTAATTTAATTGTAGTATGTATTACAAAAGGGTTTTGTTCAAAGATGTTCACAGTATTTATGTTTTTCCTTCGAGAGACTAATATTTTTATTTTATATGTGGCTCTTTACGAAAATATTTACCCAGTGCAGTCGTGGTACGTACAGAGCTTAAAGACAACTGTTCACTAGACTGTAACATCCTTGAATTTTTGTGATTAAGTTAGTATTCGTTTGAAATTCACTTTTTGTGTGTGTGTGTATTGGTAAAAATTAATATTTTGCTAAGCTATTTTTAAAATATTCAGTTTAATTGTCTCGGAGTTTATAATTTAGAGTATTTTCAGAATATAGTTATGTTAGAATTTGAGCGAGAATAGCAAGGAAATAAATAAAAAAAATCATAATTTTAGATTTTAAAAAAATGTGGACTCATATTTTCAATTTGTCAGATGCTTGTCCACTGTTTAGCTATCCACCCTACCACGTATCAGCCCTGGCAGTTACTAATTTATGTCATTAATTTAAATAAATAAAAACTAATATACGAAAAACATGTGCATTAGATTAAGATTTCTCTTGTATGTAAGAAATATTTGAGATCTAGCAATAACTAAAGACACAGCTATAACATTAATTACTATAAATTACTTCTTAAGATGACAATATATATACGGTATAGAGAAAACTTAATTAAAGAGAAGATTTGATTTTATCTATATCTTTACCCGGATGCTAGAGAAAGTTCATATTTATAGCAAAAAATAAAAAAATAAAAAATAAAAATTCAACACAAGTTTGATTACCAATTAATTTGCCATATAAATGATTTATTTATAAAAACAAAAATCGGGTAATATTATCTCTAGGGTTGCTCTACTATTGATCAGATTTTATTTGTTGGATCTCTTTGCTACTAATATATATAATTAATGAAGCCCCTTTATAATTAGGGCGAATCTTTATTTAAAACCTGGTTAAGGGTGGTTTACTTAATTATTAGATGCACTCAGTTTGACTTGATTTCGACTTCTTGAAGTAAAAAATGGCTTAAAATGAAAATCTTAATTTTTAAAATTTAAAACATTGAAAAGAAATAAGATATTTCTAAAAAAATACCCATATGAAATATAACATTCATAAAATAAGAAACAAAAAGAAATAAATTATTAATTAGTACGTAGAGGTATTTATTTATTTATATTTCTATATCGTTTTTTCTAATTTCTGAAATTCTTTTAAAAACAAATCTCAGTTTTCCAAGCCATTTTGCTTTGAGAAATTTATTTGGATGTTATTTTGTGTGGGTTAATTTGGAGTATGTCGTCCTTAATGATTGAGTTAGGAACACCATTTATTTCGCTCTAATGATGCCTGCACAGAAGTAACCTACATATCCAATTAATTAGAGGCCATTAATCACATAATGATCTGCAGTGACATTTTAAGCTAGAAATTGATTATGGCTGGTAACTGTTGACATGGAGTTGCAGACGTCAAAGGGTTTCTTCATGGCTATATATCCAAAATATATTTATATTTAATTCCTTAGTGGTAAATATAAAATTAAAGCATAAGATTGCATAACCTCCAAATAAAGAGATTAATAATACGAGGAAATGCTAAATCAAGACACTCAAATGACATTTATTAGCCCAAGAAGGATTTGGAGGGAATGTTCAGCCTATAAATACCGCGAGTAATTTTCCCTCCAAGCATTCTCCCACGATTCCAGACCAGGTATTTTGTGTTGTAGATCTGTTTTCTTTGACGTATACATATTTTCGCAATGGTGAACAAAAAGCCAAGCATGGGTCGCCAAAAGATTAAGATCGAGAAAATACCCAAGAAAAATCACCTGCAAGTCACCTTCTCCAAGAGACGTGCTGGTCTTTTCAAGAAGGCTAGTGAGCTTTGCACTCTCTGTGGTGTTGACATAGCAATTGTAGTTTTCTCTCCGGCTCACAAGGCCTTTTCATTTGGCCACCCCGATGTTGATTCTATCATGGATCGATTTCTCACACGAAACCCACCTCCTCAAAGCTCTGGAACTCACCAACTCATCGAAGCGCATCGAAATGCTAACGTTCGTGAGCATAATATGCAGCTAACTCAGATTCTTAACCAGCTGGAGGCTGAAAAACGGCATTCTGAAGCACTAAACCAAATGAGAAAGAGTAGTAGAAGCCAGTGCTGGTGGGAAGCTCCTGTTGAAGAACTAGGGTTGCAGGAACTAGAACAATTGAGGGATGCTTTGGAGGAGTTAAAGAAGAGGTTAACAAAACAAACCAACAAAATCTTGATCGAGTCCTCTAATTCTTTGCCATTTTTGCCAGTAAATGGCACAGGACAGATCGGAAATTTTGAGACAAAACCTGAGATTTGTGTTGCCTCTACTCTCCCTCGTGTCAACAATTTTGGTTATGGGCATGGGATTTTTTAAGCTTTCATATTCCCTTTTAAACTAGCACCTCACTAGTAGATTATTGGTCGTTGACTGCCTTGTTTATCAGTTTTGTTCCTAGACAATAACATTTGGAGTGGAGAATCAGAACATGGAACACTTGAGTTTCATAATCATAGTCTTTGAGTCCATATGTAAAGGGACCAATGCATTATTGGCCACATATATGGATGAATAACGACTTTGAATAAATTCCCGTGAGGTATTCAGAAACAGATTTATTACAAGATCCTTTTTAATCAAGTAATTTAAGAAAAATTCATATGATGGGTCCTCGGAGATCATGCTTTCTTGTGTATGAGATTTGTCTTGTCACTTTATTTATCACTGAATTTAATTTGTCGATAAAAACTTTTATTAAGATGATAACAAATCATCCTTAAACTTTGCGTTGTCTTCCTTTTTTCTTCAAATCTCAGCCACGAATGACACAAATATGTGCGTGCAGTAACAAATTTTAACGCCCACCAATACAATAAATTTCATATTTGATAACATTGGGTATAATAAGATTCTATAACCTCCAAATCATGGATTAATGATATTGATTATAGCTTATTATATAGAACTAGGCAACCGGAGAGAATGAAATTGGCTAAGTATTTACTTTAAATGGCTTTGATTCGATGAATGTCCCATATCTTGCATAAACCTTAACAACTCAGAGAGCATCTCATCCTAAAGACAGTGTAACAAGTTACTTGCTGAGATGACAGGTCCCCTTGTCTTAATAGAACATTAATCAACATCCTCGAAACACTGCCCCCTTATTGACTGAAAAACAAGAACAAATTATGCGAAAAAGACCATGCCATTTCTCCCTATGTCCTAACAATTCTCTTCCCGTTTGCCATTCGCTGCCCAGGCGCCGCCATCCACAGCCCCCGGCATAGGGCGGGCAGCGACACCAGTCAGCCTGTAAAGGGTGACTTAGTTCAATCACACGACAACACAAAAACTCATCATTCATCACCAATGACAACATCACGAAGCCCCAGTCTCATCTTCTTTTAGACGAATTTATATTGGTCTTACTGTACAGCCTAGTCAGGTTTGGAGAGTAAAGCCGGTGTATTGATTAACCTTTGAATAGCTATGAAAATGGAACGTGCAGCATGAACAGACATGTCCAGATCTTTGCAGATTGGTTTTTTAACCCAAGGGCCCACTATTGCGATCTACTGAGTCAATGCTTATTGCCCATTTCTCACCCCAAACAAATCTTAGTCAATGCTTTCCTTCATGTCTCTCCTCTTAATTATTTCATGTTTAGAAGATCTTTTTACTGTTTTTTTTTTTAATCTTAATATCATTCGTATATATTATATTTTCATTATTGTTACATCCTTCCAATAGTTAGTATCATTAACACCAATAAAAATTGACATGAGTTATGTTCTTGAAGCATGAGATTTTCATGTGTGTGTGTGTGTGTGTGTGTGTGTGTGTGTGTGTGTTGGGATGGCTTAACCCTGAACAGGTTCTTATATTGGAAAACTTTTATCTAGTTCCTGAAAAATTCATCGGAACAGAGTGGCTACTTGCAAATTACCATTTCTAAGTTTCGAGTGGTTGAGGTGCATGTATTATCATTTTATCATTGTTGATGATGATATTTATGCCAGTCTTGTCTTTTTCTCCATGCTCCATGCAAAACGGTAATTCTATCAAGATAATTTCTGAAATTACCACGCAGAAATCTCGTCTATTGAATTGGTGAGCCATATATCTTCGATAAGAACTTCAAGAGACCAGTGAAATAAGATTTATCCAAAGAAAATCTTCTTTACTGCATCAAAACTACAGTAAAATAAAACATACGTAGTGACGGACACAGCAAGGGAATGAAAACGCAATGGGCCGGTGGCTTTGAATGGATCGCTATATGACCCAATTAAAAAAGAGGTATTTTTTCCATCTTTTGTTCGCGAGCCACAAGCCATGAATCCAACGTCATAAAGCTTCCTTCATCGTTAATAACCTTGCCACGATTTCATTAACTAAAGAACTAATGATCTTCGATCAAGACTTACAAGCTCATAAATCATGCCACGTCAAGGAATAACACTTATTGTTCTTTGAATCTTAAGCTATAGTTTCCAATAATTTTGTATTCATCATGGTTTCTCAATCTCTCTCTTCTCAACCACCACTTTCAGAAAGTGGTGGCATCTTCTGGCCAAGTTAAAGAAAGGTAAGAACAAGAGCAATAAACTTATAAAGAATTGCACGTGTGATGCAATTCAAAAGATTCAATGTCCCAACAAACAAGAACGAAAAAAAAGGTTAAAAAGAAAAGGAGAAAGAAGATCTAGTGGGATGGAAGATGGATAGGGACTGCCCAAAACCAAAAGCCACCAAAAATCAGGCAACGTGATTAGTGGAGAGAAGGCTGTTAGTGGGTCCCGATAGGGTTGGGTAAGGTAAGGGTCAAACTACCGTCCAACCCAAGTCTTGAGTGGCCACAGCTGTGCTCCAGCTCTGATCCGACATGTCCCTTGAATATCGTTCTGTAGGTTGATAAAAGAAAAACAAGAAGGGAAAATAATAATAATAATAATAATAAAAAAACAAGAAGAAAGAAACTTGCCCTGCCCTGCCCTGCCCTGCCTCATTCATGGTCACATTCAGGGTGAGAAAAAAATTAAAAAATTAAGAAAATTAAAATAATTAAAAATATTGAATCGTTAAAAAAATTAATTAAACATATTAAAATTTTAAAAAACATTGGCCGGTTTGGTTTGGTTTTAATTTTATAAGTCTAAAACAAAAAAAACCGAAAAAAACCAAGCCAAACGGGTGAAAACCGAGTCAAATAAAAAAATCGAACCAAACCGGAAAAAATCGAGCAAAATGATTTGGACCGGTTTTGGTCCTAAAAAACTGATCCGAAGTGAACCGAAACCGATCGATTTAACCTGGTTTTGGTTTTTTAAAAAAATATTCAATTTAATTATTTTTTTAATAAAAACAAAACCAAACAAAAACTAATTACCCTTTTACATCTGCTACAAAAACACATGTACTGCATTTGTGAACTGTGATGGACTCTTTCTAGTTTATTAACTAGTTATTGGTGTCCGCGCTATGCTTTGTGTTTTTATTTTCCTTACAGTTAAATATTTCGGAGTTAAAAGCAAATTTTAATCTAAATCAATTAAATAAATTAATTTTATTTGAATTATATTGAAGAAAAGAATAATGATAGTAAATGAAAAAACATAGAAACACTTATTAGTGAGAATAAAAAAACAATACATTATTAACTTGGATTGAAAAATAAAATTAAAAAAAACATTTTTTTTATAAAAATATTTTAAAAATTAAGATTATAAAAATAAGAATAAATTAAAATAACTAATACATGACTTAATAAACTTGAAAATGTTTAATTCTTCAATGCGGTTTTTTATATAAAAAATTATAAATGTAAAATGAATAATTACTGTGTAAATAAATAAAAACACTAATTATTGTGTAAATAAATAAAAACAAAGTAATCAAGGATAAATAAAAACATGATTGAAAAAATTAACTAGTAAGATTTGCAACAATGTTTAGATTAAAGTAAGGCTGCACAAAATAAAACAGTTAAGACACCGTCTCTTTAGTTGTTTTGCTTTGTTACAGTATATCGTTGAACTACATATTAATCCATTAGTGGTCGTAGGAGAAAATATAAGTAACTCTTTTTTTTTTTTCAAAATATAAAAATTTAATTGATAAACTAGAAATATAAATATAAAGTGGGTTTTATAGCCTAAAATAACATCCAAGATAAATAAAAACAGGATTTTACTCCATGGAAAAAATGGAACAAAACAATTACATGGTATAAGAGAAAAGAATTAACCATAGATTAATCAGATATGTAGTCGCAATCAATCAGTAGCTCTACCATCTCGTGGACGTCTTTTCTTTTATTATGCATTTTTTTCCATCAAATCACTCGTAACTTATTCACATTCACGAATGAACCTCTACTAATTGGAGGTAAGATTTTTTTTTAAAAAAATATCAATCTTTTTTAAAAAAACCAATGTGAGTAAGAAAATCATATAAGTTAGATATTATATAAAAAAAATCAAATTTAAAAATATAAATTCCTAACCTGGGATTATTAAAAGAAAATTAATGAAAAATAAAGAAAAAAAATGCTACCGCTATCAAGAAAAACTTCAACAAACTTTCAAGACTTCATATAAGTTAGATATTATATAAAAAACATCAAATATAAAAATATAAATTCCCAGTCTGGGATTATTAAAAGAAAATTATTGAAAAAAAAAGAAAAGAAAAATGCCACCGCTAACAGGAAAAACTTCAAGAAACTTTCAAAACCTTAAAGAGAAAGCATAGAAATAAGAAGAAAAAGACAATAATAAAATAACACATATAACATTTAATCTGATGATTTCATAAATGCTAGTGGGTTATCTCATTTATTATATTAGTGCACAAGGTTTTCATAGTATGTTTTTATGGGTAAATATAGTGTTTTCCTTGAATTTATAAACAAAAAATCATGAGTTTTAATTGTTTTGTTGAATGGAGTGAGAAATAGGTTCCTTTCGGTCGTAATGACTTATAGGTAATTATAATAGTTTTTTCTATTTATTATTATTAGTCTTTTTTCTATGTAAGATTTTAATGAATAATAATTAAATATTTAAATGTTTTTTTTATAATTATAATATTCTTACAAATCTTGTTAACATTATCTCCTATTTGCGTCAAAAATAATAATGCTCTTAACTTGTTTTAGCAATTTCAATTTCATCTTCTTAATCTTACCTATTGTTAGTTCCAAATCAACTGATTGTATGTTGTTTTATTAAAAATTAATTTTTCTTGCCAATGATAAAAGTTTTTATTTTTACAAACACATAATAAAAAAAAATAAAATTATATATCAAACATAAAAAATTTCAGATGGACTAAAATAATCTCTTCGAGACATTAAATACATGCAAAGTAATTAAAAAACAATAGTTATCTAAAAAAAGCTAAATAAAAAATCTAAAACAATCAAAGAGGGGAAGTCTTAGTTTAAATATAAATTAAACAATATTTTTTAAAAAAATACATATAAAAAGTGTTAATTAAAAAAACAAAATTAAAAAAAAAAAAGATAATGTGGTCCAACTCATCTCAAAAAGGGTTGGTGCACACTTATGGTCTTTATTTTTTTTTTGTTTGAAAACGGGTAGACAATATATCATCTATCTTAATTTTTATTTTTTTAAAAAAAACACAAAGGTCGATTGCTTTTTCTTGGATTTTGGCGATAATCGTAATTGGAAAACTAGTTTCTTTTTTTGACATAAAACTTATTTTCAATTGATTTTTGATCTAAAACACCTATAAAACAATCTATATACCTTGATTAAGATGTCCATGATCTCAAATAACCTAATAACAAGTCCATAAATCCAGAATCAATAACAAAAAAAAAACCCTTTAAAGCACATATTACCATTTTAGATGATAGAAAGATCAAATAATACTCAGGTGAGACTTCTCTATTAAGATTAATCTTTTTTAACTTTTTATTTTAAATTAAAAATAGTTAAGTAAAAAAATAAAGTTATGAATTGAAATTGAAATGTTTTTTTTTTAAAACAAAACAAAAAAATTGAAAAATATAAAGACTAAACTGAATTTATTTTTCATAAACTCGTAAATTGTCATCTATATTCCCTACTCTGTTTACTTTGGTTTTTTATTTTTTTTATTTTAATCTTGATTTGTAATTTAATTTAAATCCGTTTCAATTTGATTACAAGAACGTGGAATTGAAAAAAATAAAGAATCAAAATAAAAAACACTCAGTATACAACAAGTCTACAGTGCTAAATGTGTATTCACAGTGCAGGACAATAGAAATTCACTACGAAAAACGCCGAAATGTTTAGAGTTTTCTTTAATTCACAGACAGAAAAACAATATTTTCGATTATCACGATCACTGCATAAAAGTGCAAGCAGCATGTACAAGCTTCAAGATACAGATCTGGTATGAATCTCTGTGTCAATTGATGAGTCACGTCTCTCAATTATTTTTCAAAATAAAATGGAAGAGAGTTGGCGACAAACCCTTACTGCTATATTTTTCATAATTATTAATTTGTTGAAATCCAAAAATCTGTTCGTGTAAAAGAGGAAGAGGAAAAGGAATTGGTATTGACATTTGACAGAGATGCGCTTTGCTGGCATCTAGTAATTAAGCGTACGTGCGTAGTGTGAGCCAGCTCACTCCAACCCGCCCCCCACATGCCCAATGCTTATTTCAAACTCTAGAAGGAAAATAACAAGGACATAATTATTACAACAATTCAAAGAGTAGAGAGATTAAATTGCTATTTTTCTCCTTTTCTTTTCTTTTATGTTATTATGTTTTTTTCTTATTTTTTGAATAAGTTAAAAATAAAAAAATAGTAACATAAAATGGGAAAAAAATTCTGACTTCATATTATTAAAACAAAAAAAAAAGGTGATGCGAAATATCAATAACTTTTATTTTTTATTTTTTTATCTCCCTTCCTTTCCTATTAATAGAATGCAAATCAAAAGTCTTAAGAACCAGTATTTGAGATTTTATTTTCTAAATTGAAATATAAAAAAGGAATAATGATTTGTATATACAATCTAATTACACCAAATAGTCAACAAAACAATTTAAGCCATGGAATATCATATCCATAATACTTTTCTTTTCTATCTGTTTCTTCCATCGACCTTTAAACCACACCTGTTAGGCCTTGGCCAAGAAACCAAAGAGCTCACAGCTGTGTCCTGCGCTTGACCTCATCATGCCATTCCTTTTATCCTAAGAAACACAGCCTGTTTCCTTCACATCTCTCTCTCTAGTCGGCGACGCTTATATATCTCCCTCCCAAGTACCCTTCACCTCTCCCTTCTTCTTTCAGGCAGCAAGTAAAACCACCAACTCCAAAACCACTTCACTTGAAGTTTTCGGGGACCTTTAATCTTTCAAAAGAGTAATGGATCCGTGTTCTTTTGTACGGATACTTGTTGGTAACTTAGCACTCAAGTTTCCCGTCTCTTCTAAACCCTCTTTGTTAAGCCTACAATGCTTTTGCAAGATCAAGCTCAAGAATTTCCCTACTCAAAAAGCTACAATTCCTTTAGTGAACAATCAAAACCAACAGGGAAATCAAAACCCAGAAAGCAATTCTTTATCGAATTCCTTAGCTGCATGTTATAGTCTTGACAAGACACAAATTGATAATTTTTTGTCTCGCAAGAAACCCAGGAGTTTGGAGATTGAGGTATACAGTAGAGACAACGGGGCTACTTGTGGATTGAAAGATGGAAAATTGTTGGGGAAGGTGACGGTGCCATTAGACCTGAGAAAGACAGAGTCTAGGCCTTCTGTTATGCATAATGGATGGATTGATATTGGAGAAAACAAGAAAGGCGAATCTACGCAGTTTTATCTGTGTGTTAGAGTTGAGCCTGATTCAAGATACGTGTTTCAGTTTGGAGGGGATCCTGAGTGTAGTCCTCAGGTTTTTCTAGTGCAAGGGAGTGTTAGGCAGGCTGTCTTCACTTGCAAGTTCAGTTTGAGGAACCTAGGGGATCGTAATTTGGTTTCTATGTGAGTTTCTAATTTATCATTGTTTTCTCTCCTTTTGTTACCGATTTGTTCCGGCGTTTGGTTGATGAGAAAGTAATTAAAGAAAAAGGGGAGGGGGTATATTTCTTTTTTCCTTTTGTTGCAGGGAGGGAACTTAATTATTGAATCACTCGTGTTGCTTTTATGGTCGTAGAAAACCAGAAATCTTCTATATTTTTTCGAATCCCAAAAACTTTGTGTTGACATTAACTATATTAGCAAAAGCTGTTTCGTTCTGTTTGTTTTGATGCGGATAAAAAACTGTAATTGTTTATCTCAGGAGAAATTTCTATCCCTTTGACCCACCCACCAAAAAGATTTTAAATTTCTAGAATCTGGACATTGAGTTTGTTTCAGTAATCAGTATTGTTTATCTTGTTAATTATCATTCTCCTTGTTTATAAGTCGTTACTGATCTTGCTACATTGTTATTATGCAGGCCATCGATGACAGAACCAACTCCATCAAGAAATTGGCTACCCTCCCTTGGAGCTGATAAAGACCCACCAGCAAAAGAACGTAAGGGATGGTCAATCACAATCCATGACCTATCTGGATCGCCTGTTGCAATGGCATCAATGGTGACACCATTTGTACCATCCCCAGGTTCGGACCATGTTAGTCGGTCCAATCCCGGGGCATGGCTAATTCTTCTCCCATCACACGGTACCTGGAAGCCATGGGGCCGTCTGGAGGCTTGGCGTGAACGTAATGCCAACGCTTTAGGATACCGGTTTGAATTGCTACATGATTCTGCTTCAGCCTCCCCTACCACCACAACGCTAGTCAATTCAGTTATCAACGCTAAAAATGGAGGGAAATTCACAATTGACATGACAAATAGTGTTAGCACCCCGGCGAGCAGTCCACATTCCAGTTGCGATTTTGGTTCCGGACCGGGGTCCGGTTCGTGGTCCGGATCCGAGTTTGGTCTAGGGTTGTTGTTCCCGTTTGTGTACAAAGGTTTCGTAATGCAATCAAGTGTCAACAATGGTAATGGTCGGTGCAACAAGACAGAGGTGGAGATTGGGGTGCAACACGTGAGCTGTACAGAGGATGCGGCCGCCTTTGTGGCATTAGCAGCAGCTGTGGATCTTAGTGTGGATGCTTGTAAATCCTTTACTCAAAAGCTAAGGAAAGAGTTGAGACAGAGTCAGAGTTTTGTCGTTTGATGTTTGTGTGGATGAGGATTGATCTGTCGTTTGAGGGGCGCTAGATGAGTTGGTTAGGTATTGGATTCTTTTTGCTGATTAGATGACTAACAGCAGTTTATTAGCTGTATGCGATGCATTATTATTTTTTTGTACAGAGAGGAATGACAAGGCGTGGCTCTATTCTTTTAATTTTATTTTCTTGTGCTATGTGCCTTTTTATCGTTTAGTAGATAGTTTACGGTTGCATCATGAGAGACCTTGGCAATGAGAATCCAATGTTGGTGGGCATAACAAAGCATCCCGCTTGCACCAACCAGTCTCAGGCGGCAATGATTCGAATTCCAGTTGTTTGTCTTTTTTCCTGCGGTGTCAATTACTAGAGATCTAGAATATTCGTGACCCAACCTGACTGGCTGTCAAGAATAATCTAGAACGGAGAAAGAAACGAGATTTTCATAATTATTCTTTGCTAGTTTAAAGAACCCACCCTCTACAAGTAAAAAGAAGAAGAAAACAAAAAATCCCAAGTCTAGTTTCTAATTTATATCATCTTGAAACACACGTACCGGGTATATAAATTCCTTCAATCATCCCAAAAGTTTGATCGTTCAGAAAATGTGATGACGTGTATGGCGTCTAGATACCGAATTTTGTTGAAGGTGGCTGGACTCTAGAGACGCCAACACCCCGTCAATGCTGTCCCTTTGTTGGTTTACCATCAGAAATAGAAACCCATCGGAAAAGTCAACTTGGTTCCTTAGAAAGCCAAGTCTACTGCTGGGAAAGTAAAGAATTGCATTGCACAGTACAGGAGCTTGTCAATGCCCTGAAAATAGACCAAGCTTCCTGCTTAAAAAGGAGAAATGACTGGTGGATGATTTGATAGAAAGATTTAAAAGAGTTCCCTTCTAAAAGTTGCATATCTGTTTAATCCCTTTCACTGTGAACTTTAAAGTATAAGACCTGGTCATGTTACAATTTAAAGAAGACCCTTCAATCGCTCTCAACCTCTCCATCTTGCTGTTTCCATAAACAATAATAGTTGCCTGTCAGCTTAAAGGAAAGGAGCAGATAATTCAGGTAGAAAGTCCTTCAGAATAAAACATACTTTCACCAGAACAGTCTGATTTTGGTCCCAACTCAAATCACCAAACCATCCATACATTAGGTAAAGATCTAAAGAGAAAAGCTTAATGAAGACCTCAAAGGATTAAAAAAAAAGGCATCACATCGTAAGCTGATATAAATTATACAATTAAACCCATGCGCAATTGCAACCCGCCTATATTTTACTGTTGCTTGAGAATCTAAAGCTGTACTCTCTAAACACTTATAAATGTTTCATGGCCAAATGGAAACATACTAGAACACTCCATGCGTGTATCGAAACAGAGTGAAAAGGTAACTAAAACTTTACATCACTCACATGCACAGGAGCATTTGATAAGAATCTCATTCTTCTGCAGCATTTCCACTGTTAACCCCTCCTGTACCAGTTTCTGGCAGTGTACCTAGATCTATGCGAGCCTCTCTCTCATCTTGGCCAATTGAAGAATCAATAGGGTCATGCAGGATTGCATCTTCAGCCTCGTTCATATTAGAAGAATTGGTGTTTTCATCTGTTCCACCTGATTCATTTTTGGTGTCTGGGCTCTCATCATGAGTAGCTTCTGTAGACTCATTTGTTCTGGAAGACAACCCAGAATTCACATCTTCTGCAACTGTTAATTCAGGCTTAATGATCTTATCTGATACACCAGAATCCGAATTACTAGAAGAGTTTGAGTCAATGCTATTGTAAACCATGTCATTATTAACCTGTTCCAATTGAGTGGTTTGAATGTTGGATACATCTCCAGTAACTCGACCATCAATAGTTGCATTTTGAATTTGATTTGCGTCCGAGGCATTCCACGTTCCATTCTGCTGGGATGAACCAGAAACTTCAAGGCTTGCACCAGCCTGGTTATCGCCTGCTTCTGAACTCACTTCCATTGACTTATTGCTTGGTACTAATTGATCATTGGACAGCACTGTAACCGTTGTGTTGTTAGGTGACTCATCCTCAGATTTGGTCAGAGTGGTCTCGTCATTTTGCTTTTCATCAGTTGTTGCATTCAAAGGATGGCCATTTTCAGCTTGTTCCAGCTGAGATTTTGAGTTAATTTTATCCTCATTAACATCCAGGGGGTTACCACTAATGGAATACTTATCTTGTTGCAAATCATTTGCTGCCAAGTTCTCATTTGATTTCTCCAAACCTTCTTTCTCTGGTTCAGTGCTTATAATTTGGGTGTCATGAGTCACTGCACTGGAAGCATCGTCTGCCTTGTAATGTTCCTCTTGGGCCTCATGGGAGTTCTTACCTCCTTCATCATGATCCTGATCTTCTGATTGAGTTTCATTATCTGCTTGAACTTCCCTGTCCTCATCTTCATTACCTTGACTTTCCTTTTCCTCACCTTCATTACCTTGACTTTCTGTTTCCTCACCTTCATCCTCTCTCTCTTTCTCTTCATCCATAAATTCCTCGTCACGGTCAGCTTCTCCTTCTATTTTCTCTTGATCATGTTCATCTACTTCATCATCTCCACCTTGTCTGCCCTTGTCTTCGGTTTCTTCACTCTCTGCTTCAGTTTGCTCCTCTTCTTCATGCCTGATTTCTTCTTCTCTTTCTTTGTCTAAATGATTAGTTCCTTCTCCTTCTCTCTCTTCCTCTTCATGAATATGTTCTTCTCTTTCTACCTCTTCATCCTTAGTCCCCACCTCTTCTTCTTCATGCTTGGTTTCTTCTTCTTTCTCTTTTTCATGCCCCTTTTCTTCCTTCTTATTTACTTCCTCGTCTACTCCAGTGTCTTCTTCCTCTTCTTCCTCGGGTTTCTCACTCCTGGTCTTGCCTTGCAAATCAGGATGGAGGTCTTTCCTCCCAAGTTTTGGAAGCTCATCATGAGCATGTGCACTGAGAGAGGGATTTGCATCTTTCTCATCAAGCTCCTTCTTCTTGTCATGGGAATGCTTGACTTGGTAGATCAACCAGAAGCAGACACCAAGCAACAAACAAATCTGAAGACCATGTTTTAACTTGATGCCTTTGGATCTGGGGTTTCTACGTGGTGACCGCTTGATCATGATCCACTCCAATTCACGGCTCTAATCTCCTCCCTATACATATAGGGTGTCAGAAACCAGCCACAATCCAATAAAACCAATTAGATAACAATAAGAAATTAATCTACCAATGCTCTTGCTGCTTGTTCTTTCTTTTCTTTTTTTTCAATTCACAATTAAATATAATTATAGTGAAGTTTTGACCTACTTTAATTTGAACTCTCAATCAATCAAATCTTCAAAACCCCAAGAAAATTATTTTGGTTACGGAACCCAACCCATAAGAGCTACTTTACTCTGTTTTAATCTACTATTAATGTTAGAAGAAGAAGAAAAACTATAGGAAACAAGAAACAAAATTCACAATTCTTTGTTTAATCAACCATTTTCCATGCCAAGACCAGAAAAGTTAAGACACGTGCTAAACTGAGCCTATTCCTCTGCTTCAACATCCATTTTTATAGCTTCTTCAATCAGACACAAAAAAGTGGAAAACTTTATTGATGGGCACCATTTTCAAGTTAGTCTCGTCACTGAACTACTTCAGATGTCAAAGACAATCTGAAACCAATGCTCCGTGACAAGCAGCCAAGCAAGCTCTCTTCAATTTCCATCTTTAAAACACTCGACACCAGCAATTCAATTGATTTCAAATTAACCAAGCTAACGCTTGATGGTTTGTTGTTAGTTTAAATCTCAAGCCGATTATTTCATAAAAACAAGTTGTCGTAACACAGATTTCTTTACTTCGCTACTGATTTATTCAATTAAATGCATCACTAACCAAAGCCAAACTAATTTCAGCAAGTGAAAGCCCTTAGAAAACCCTAACCAGAAAAATGAAACCCACAAACAAAGTCAGCACCTAATCCCTTGAACATGAAAAACCCACTTAAAACCAACAAAAACAACCAAAATCTAGCCATTAACATTCAAACTGAAAACCCATCTTCCAAAAACACTTAAAGTTTACAAATGCAAAAAAAATTCTGCAAGATTAGAAACAAAAACAGTGCAAAGCTACTTGCAAATTAAGTACTGGCGAATAAAAATAAAATAACATAAAAAAGAGAGAGTTAAGGCTAAGAAATGAAGTACCTGGAAATGGAGACTGAGAGCAAGAGAGTTATGGTTGGTGTGGATTAAAATGAAAAGGTATAAAAGCTATGAGCTTTGTTACGTCTCTTCTCTCTTACTAATAGTTTATTTCATCTTGTGAGATTTATTAAAAAAAAACTAGTAGTTACTGGTAAGGAACAGGTGGGATCTAATAACTCGGTGATCGTGGGGTGAGGGTCAACTGCATTTGGGTCCATATATTGTAAAATATGTTCTAATGAGGACAGTTTTGTTTCTTACTTTTCTATTTCAACCTCATAAAATCTTCAAAATATTTGAATATGGTCTCTTTCTATTTTGCCCCTAATGAGAATTTATAGAGGGGCCCTTTTATTATTACTCTTATAATTTCTTTATAGATTTTCATAGACTTTTATAGAGTAATCGCAGTTAGGAATGGGTTTATAGTAATTAATATTTTAATTCCTCTGCTCGTTGTCTCTGTAGGTGTTCTATTAGACCTTTCCTATATATATATATAAAAAACTAGTAGGAAGCCATAAATAGATTGGAAAATCGAGGCTGATATTGAAAAGTTTTAAAAAATACGATTCGAAGTGAAATATTAGTAAAACTATAGGAACGAAAACACACTTTAAATTGATAGCAACAAAAGTAACGAGACCTTGTGCTTCACGGATAGGAAACTCCGCTTCCTTCTCCACAAGCTGCGACAAATATGTTCCAGTACGGGTACAAAAAACTCCGTCCGCTAAATTATATTGACATTTATGTTCCAACTCGTTTTTTCATAGTATTTGTTTTTAGGAAATTATATTGTTTAATTTAGGATCATACAAAAGAAAGATGAATCAAGCGATTTATTTTAGTTGGACTCGGCCAATATAGTTTTTTGTTTTTATCAGTTTATTACAGTATGTTTGAAACCATGTGAAATAAAATTCAATCCTTTGTAGTTTAAGTACAGTATGTTTAAAATCATTTTAAAAGTCTGGGTTTCAAGCATTCGCCAACTTCGACACTTGTAGCATGCCAAGACACAGAGCTCAAATACAACAAGAAGATCATTCTTCCGCATGAAGGGCAAAAGATAAATATCAAGGAATGACATGAACAGTATGTCAATTGCAAGTCCTGGAACTTACTTGAATCAAATTGTTGACTTGGATGTTGAATAATTTCAGTGACCTGATGTCACTTTTCCTGCTCAGCATCTCTTCTCGTATTGAAACGAAATAACATCTAGACAACTCCTTTCTGTATCTATCAAGATCATTTCTTTCTTATTCTAATAAAACCTTTTATGAAGACAGAAATCGACATTCTTTCTTAAACGGTTCTTGTTGAATGATTCCAGTTATAGACATTTTGTCGTCTAAAACATCAAAAATAAAAAAAATGGTGGGGTTTGAATTTGATTTGAATACGAATGGGAACCTAATTAAGTATGCAAAGAAAGTCTGTAAAGCAGCAAGATATCAAACAAACACGTGTAGTTGTTGTCGATGGTGAAGAGAAAATGAAAGAGATGGTGGGGTTAGAAAAATAGAAGGAAAGAGAATTACTTTAGCAAATCAGAGATTCAGAGGTAGGACCTTCTTTTGTTTAATGTATATGAAAATAACCTGTTTACATCACGAAACCAGTTTCCAACTCTATACTGCCATAAGAAATTACGATGTTGATGCTGAGCAGTGAAAAAAGTATCTCGAAAACTAATCGGTTGAAGCCCGACAAATCCTTCACCGGAACTTCTGAGAGGGCCGCTCCACGAGATAGGCCGGTTGAGTTTCATAAAGACCACAAGATTCTGATCTTGTGGAAGTGAAGAAAGGGTTAGAAAGCAATGGACAAAGCAGTTCTGGCGGGACAGTGAGAGATAGTGTTGGATGATCAATGCTTCATAACCATGACCATTGCTTTGATTGTATTTGACAAAGATCCACAGGATTCTTCAGATTGGATTTGATTATGACTTGTTTTTTATGGCCTCATGAGCAGCTGGTGTTTTACATGTGCTCTCTAGACTGTCCACAATCCTCCTTACCCTTCCTTTTAGGTTTAGAATTTGTAAGATTAATCGGTTTTGTTTGATACATGCATGTTTGTGCTTGTACAAGCCTTTTCCTATGTTGCTTGTTTCATGTACATTGCTTCTATTGAAATGGACTCATCTGGTAATTTTCTTTTTCTGGATTTTACTTGTTTTTCTCTTCTTTTCCTTTCGTGTTATTACTGGCGTCCATCCACGGTCTTTGATTGGTGGGATATAGGAAATCTTGACTTGCTATAAAGCAGGGGAGTTTCTTAAAAGAGATTAACTATGTGAAAACAATTCAGGTAACAAAAAAAGGTGGATGTTGGGTGGTACTCACATTAGGGTTCAGGCCTGATCTTGGTCAGGAGAAACAAGCCGCTTTTAGTCCCAGCAGATTAATAGAATTGATTTTTCTCCTCTTGATAATTGAAGCCACTTCGTTGATGCACAGTCCTGCCTCATTCTGGCACTTCACATCTCTGACGTATCTGGGAATCTCTAAATCTGCCTGTAGCCAAAATCATACCAAGCAGACCAGTGATGATCAGCGAACAAGCAAGAAATTGAATGCCAGGGTATTTTTTATTCTTTTCTGGATTTGATTTTCTTGTTTTGTTATGGTTGCATTATGTTAGTATATATGATACTAATTTCAGATTTGAGAATTCTTCTCAGGAAGAAGTTTGTCAGGAGCGGGCATTCGTTGTAGCTCATAGCCTAAATAAGAAAAGACCAAATGTCCAAAACTATCAGTTCAGAGACGACATCACTTCCGGAATTCCTCTTATCATCATATAATAAGAATGAATGTTCAAAGAAAGTATTCAGTTTTAGTATAAAGCTTCAGGGCATCAACAACAAAACACATAGCAATATCGGCATCTGGATTCAATTTCTCATAAAGCCATCACAAACTACAAAGGTGTAGAGCTTGGTCAATGCGCTTAAAATGGTTACACGAGTGAAAATCTTTCCCTGTAATATAAAGAACTCATAATTTCGCAAGAAATATTTCCCTGCTAGTTGCCATTATATTTACCAGAGAGACTTAAAAGTACAGTTCTAGATCTTGTCCCATTCTAACACAGCCATTTTTAATATCCGAAGGAAAAACTCGGTTTACAACTACAAGGCAAAGAGAAAATACCTGATGATGACCTATCCCAGGTATTCTTGGAAAGATAGAAACTCAGAATCTAGCTTATTTCAACGATTAACAATTTGCTTGGCTAATATGGATAAAAAATTCAAGATTTTCCACCTAGTCGTGTGCCTTGAAAATTCTGTTATAGTAGCAGCGGGTCAGATCCAATTTGGAAAACTACTTTCCTTTCCTAAGCAGGTCATTGGGAATCATGGAAAAGAATGCGTTAAAATTAATGGTGAAATATAGAACATGACCAGTCATGTTTCCTTATCCCTAATTTGGAGGAGAGATTTGCATTGCAGCATTCTTGGACTTTTGCATCAGTCTTTTATGATGCACATTGGCTAAAGCAAACAGCTTTTGTTACTGTTAGGTACTCTCTCTACCCCTGTAATTGTAGGATACTAATTTTCCAGTAATTAAAATTTAATCAGTGCGCATGGAATGATTTGAAGTTGGTTTAAAGCCACAGTCAGCTGATTGATAAAGCATCCCGTTTATTATTACAAAATATTCTCTTTGCATGAAGATCTGAAGCAGCCAGCCCAGAATTTTAACTGCTGAATTCAATGTTGACGGTGTAAAGACAATGATGACATGCATGGATGTTCTTTACTTTACTCTAGTTAGGCTTTGTGTTGAAGATACTCCATGCCATTATCCTAACAGATTGTAATAATCACAATGATTATACTGTGTATTAGAAACTAGAAAGAGACACAACTTGTTTATTCTGCCTGTAGCACGGTTAATTTGCCAACTATAGTACAAGACTACTGTTATTAAACATTATTTATCTGAGTAAACTACACGATGCCTGTTTCTGCGCAAAACGTCATTTTTCTACAAAAAAATCGTTAAAATTATGGAAAAAAGGTTCAGTTATGCAATGTTTAAAGGGATGCCTGAATTGAAAGCATGAAATCAACTCGATAGTTACATATATAGCCCTAAGGTTGGAGAGAGAGAATAAAAAAGAGTCCTTCAACGAGTTATAAGGGAAGGTTTAAACACCAAGCTATCCTAAAAATATAATAGCCCTAAAGAAAAGAAAGCAGCTCCGGTCTAGCTAGTTTTTCACTTTCCGAAGCATTCAGCTAACCTACCCGAAAAAGGCTCTTAATTGAGAAAGCCTGAGGTATGCCCAAAGCTAGGTATCCTTTTTCATGAAAAAACTCCGAGTCTATCACCATCTCTGCGCTTCCACACCTGTTACCTGATTTGTGGAAAGTAAGCAGACATTATACACAACATAATTATTTGGTTATAACATCGTCGAGACACCTCTTTTACTCAAATGCTGGAACTCCTAATGGACGGACCATTCTTGATATATACTGTCATGAGGCATTCATGAAGTCATATGTAAGGACCGACAAGGTAGTTCATTGGACCTGAAAATGAATGATTACCCATGTAATAAACTGGAAGTCTTAAGTCATTTGTTGAGCTTTAATCGATCTGTTTATAACATTCTAATACGTATCTAACTAACTCTGCAAGTTATATCCATTAAGATGCTAGCAACATAAAATTCCTTTGCTTCTCTCTAAAGATATTCTTTCTTAAACAACAACCTTATTGCTTTCTTTTCATTTCCTTCTCATGCAATACCTATATATAGCATATCAAGCATTTCCCTGTTTCACTACATTTCTTCTCCTTGTCATCTTCGCCAAAACAATGTCCACTATTTTCAAATTCGTAGTCTTCATTGGACTTCTCATCACAAATACTTTTCAAGTATCATTTTCCTCTGTTATTTCAACCGGAGATTTCAACAAGGACTTCTCTGTAGCATGGTCTCCGAGCCATGTATACACCACTGCTGATGGCAGGACAAGAAGCTTGAAACTAGACCAAGAATCTGGTATGAGTTACAAAATCTACGAAAACCAACTTGAAAAATGTCTTGTTGCTCATTTATCTTATTACTACTGTTCTTTTAGGATCTGGTTTCGCTTCAAACCAGATGTTCTTGTTCGGGCAGATTGATATGCAAATAAAATTAGTACCAGGTCATTCAGCAGGCACAGTCGTGGCATTTTATGTAAGTAAATTGAATCAAGTACATATATATATATATATATATTTAATTTTCTTTTTATATGTCCAGTTGCATATCTCAAATGTATTGGCAAATGACAATATTGCAGCTCTCATCGGATCAACCCAAACGTGACGAGATAGATTTTGAATTCCTTGGAAATGTGAGTGGCCAACCATATATTCTTCAAACAAATGTTTATGCTGATGGGAATGATGATCGTGAAGAGAGGATTTATCTCTGGTTTGATCCAACAAAAAACTTCCATACTTATTCGGTCTTGTGGAACCTTCACCAAATTGTGTAAGCCAATTTTAACTAATTGTTAGCAAGTCTAAGAAAGACAACTTAAGGGACTATATCCATGGCGTTTCTCATCTTTCAGGTTCATGGTGGATAGGATTCCTATCAGACTTTACAGAAACCATGCAGACAAGGGAGTAGCATATCCTAGGTGGCAGCCAATGAGCATCAAAGCCAGCCTCTGGAACGGCGACAGCTGGGCAACGCGAGGTGGGAAAGACAAAATTGATTGGTCAAAGGGTCCGTTCATAGCTTCCTTCAGGAATTATAAGATCGATGCTTGTCCTTGGAATGGAAATCCAAGGTTTTGTAGGGCAGAAAGCTCTACTAATTGGTGGAACAAGGAAAGATATACCACTTTAACATCTACACAAAGAAGGTGGTTCAAGTGGGTCAGGTTGCACCACATGATCTACGACTACTGTCAAGATAACAAGAGATTCCAAAATAACCTCCCAAAAGAATGTTCTCTTCCTAAATACTGATAGAAAACGAGTTATTTATTTGTCTTTCTTCATATAATTTGCTTATCATTAAATGTTATTGCCTAAATAACAACTTGAAAGGTTTCGAATTCTTGGTGAAAGTATCTCCACCTCACAAGAAACGCAACCTTATGACCTTACTAAAGGATCGAATTGGATGCAACCTTCATTCAGACCAAGCATGAATATATATATATATCAAGGCTTGCCATCTTTGCTTGGGAAATGTTACTTTTACCAAAGAAAGGCTTGAAACGTGTATCAAATCCACCCGTGAAGGCCCCACATTTTGAGTTAATCTTGCAGACAATGAAATAATCTGCGGAGAAGATGAAGTGCTGATGCTGCTACAAGTCAATCGAACCAAAACTTATCTGAATCCTTGGACCCTTCTAAAATGTTTGAAAAACTCAAGGCTCAAACTTTGATGACTAAACAATGTGGTATTAAAGTGACTTAGGAACAGAAAAAACTATCTTCATTAATGGTTATGAGTAGCACAAGACAACTGGATAGCTTCAACCTAACAAAATGTCATTACAATGATACAGCAACCTTCATCTGCCCTCTTTGATTTTTTTTCTAATTGATTAAAAATTGATAAAACACGAGCATTACAGTGACTACATATTCCAAACCCAATGCAAAGGTCCTGATATATTAAAGAAATATTAGTTTGGTGTAATTAATTTGCTTTCGTTTTCAAATCTAATCCCACGTCAGCCATACTTGAATGAAAGTATTTGCATTCTATAGATTCTAATTTAGCCTAAACTAGTTTTGTACGAATCAGTTTACACGACAATGTTTATTAATATATTGGTTTTCATTATATTCATATCTTACTTATTATATTTATAATCCGAATAATATACTTTATTACTGAACATAAAGTTCAGGTTTGGATTGGATTTTATATCCGATATAACAATATCTATACTTTATTTATTTTTATTATTAAAAAAAGCTAACCTCTGGTTTGGATCATAAATTAAACTGTCATATAACCAATGAATCAGGAAAGAAAAGAAGCCTTGATATAAAAAAATCGCGCGGGCCTTGGTTTTCAATTTTATAAGGCCATGGACTTTTATGGGCAGTTACGATTTTTAATCGGTGTGTAAAAGCAAGCCCTCTTAGGTTCTGGGCTCTTGGCAGAGGCTTGAGAGAGGAGCCTCTCTGCTTTCACTGAACTCTGCCTACTGCAACGGAGTTAACCGAGAAAGAGAGCGGGGGATGGACAGTTCAAGCAAAGAACTTTTGCATTTGGCACACAAGAGTTCCTCCACTACCTCATCCAATGCTGTTCTCTATCTCAGATTTCGTGTTTTTCTCGCCATGTGTACAGTTTTTCTATTTTTCTAACCGAAACTACACTTCTTTATTGTATGTAAAAGAGAATCGCAAGAGTCACACCACCAAACAGAGAAGCCCCCAACTGATGGAAACTACGTTTATACTCTATTTCTGTTCTCAATTTAGCTTCTTTTGGAAACTGGTTCTGTAGAAAGAAGTGTTTAATGATCATTAAGGATATGTGGAATTCTGGATTGCAATGAATAATGGGAAAGTTAGAGGCAATGGGATCAGATATTTGTTCATTATATTCTGTGTCCATTCATATGATAAGTTATTGGATGTTTTTATTTTCTTATGTGATTGACTGATTGCTTGCTTGTTTTATATGTCATCATGGTGATCTCCATTTCTCTGTTAGTAAAGAGACATTTTTTTTGAAGGATACTGCTTTATCTAGTCTTTACTGAATTTAGTGATCAGGAGAAAGATTGCCATTGTTTTGTAAGTGGCACAGATAGAATACCTAATTTTCCATTTAAGCAGGGGGTTTGGCAGTGGACTATGATGGTGTTATCTTCTGAACAGTGTTTTTGTCCAACTTGTCCAGAATCTGAAACAATTGACGATCATGTGAGCCGGGTTATTGAACTTTCATAATATTGATTTCTCATGTTATGGGCTTATAGCCTTACAGGATCACTGTGTTACAATTATTTGTGTGAGATATAATGAACTGGCTGAATCACAGCTTAAAATTCTGAGAGGCTGCGACTTCATTTCTAGCTTGTGGACCTCTGGCCCTATGTTCTGGTCATGTCATATCCGAATTAGTCCCTTCACTGATATGAGTTCTGATAAAAACTCAAGCGTTGGTTATCAGACTGAAGAATCTCCGGGGATCCATTTTGTTTGGGGAGATAAGCATTGCTGAAATAACATATATGTGATGCAAAAGAATCGTTCTAGGTAGTGCAAATGTTAGAACAATTGGAAGGGGTAAGTTGTGTTTTCTTTTTTGTTCAAATAGGACATTCACAGAACTATGAAATTGAAGTGCTCGCTGGAAATGATTCATCAGTCATTGAAATGGTAATCAAAAGTCTTTCTCTGCCCATCAATCTTTAGATTATTGCAGCCTCGTTTTTGTGAAAGGTTTATAAAGTAGTGTTGGATGCATTTTCATTACAGGATTTGATGCTGGTGTATAGCTGGTCTTCGTATCCCTGAAGGTGTAGCTGCTGCTTAATCTGCAATAGCTGGTGGGATATCGAGGAAAGTAAAGTGGTAGCAGGGATGGTGTTAGGAAATCATGCTTTTGAGAAACACAAAACTTCATAGTCTGCGAAATGATATGGTTCAGGTGCATAATTAGGTGGAAATGATAGGTCAAAAAGAGCTGCTGAAAATGGTCGAGATGCCTTGAATCTTATTTTGGCAGAGAAAAGCCTGGCTTCAGTATGGAGGTGAGTTTACTGTGATTTTAGACTGTTCTTTAAGGTTATAGTATCATCTAAAGGGTTTTCTTGTTTAGGGCTGTTTAAACTGTTATTTTTATATTTAATTCTGAATGTCAAACATGCTTAATTTTCCTTCTTTTCTCTGATTAATGGCATTTCATTTGTTTTTGTCTACTCCATCCTAATCTCTTACAGAATAAAGAAAACAAGTTTATACAACACCACTGGTTATAATTCATGTTTATTCAATTAAAACAGCACAAGTACCTTGAAAAGAAACAAAATATACAGCGAGAATGTGGAGTAGCAATTGAAAGATGTAGTCTCGACTAGAGTGAGATCAGTGTTCACTCATCAAAGACATTATTATTTCCTATTACTAATTCATACCGTTTTTGTTTTTTTTCTTTGTGGCTACGTTCTCTTAATAGCAGCATTTTGAGGCAACTCGAGGATTCCTTAGTAAGGGCGTTCCTCAATATAGTTGCCTGGGGGATCATAGTTACAAGAAACAAACCACCAGCCATTGGCGCATTTGACCCTGGCACACCCTACACGAACTGAATTGCGCCAAACGACTTGAGTGTAGTGCAAGCATTCCCCTCCAACACAAGAATTGGATGCACTGTCATAGTAAGGCTTCTCTGCCACCCACAAGTTCACTGCTGCAGTACCTGTGAAAGAGCCACTGCCCTTGGCTAGGTTCTCACCATAAGGGCCGTTAGAATGCACAAGGTTGCAATTGCTGATCCTGGAATTGGAATAGTTTAGAGCATAGGCTGCTACCGTGTTGTCCCATATTATATTTGCTACAGTCACCTGTGAGCGAGCTGCATTGTGAGCGTTGAGGTAGTCTTGTGGTGAGTTTTGGGCGTGGGAAGGATGCACAAGGGCTAAGCTCACGAGACAGACAAGAAGAGGTAAAATCTTACTCATAGCCATATTATATTCTTGCTATAATGCTGAAGTAAGCTAATTGAATGTTTTGTGAGCATTAAGGCATGTTGATGGGGGGATTTATAGGAACAATGTAGAATTTTTTAGCTACAAACTTGCATCCTTTGAACCGTTTTAAGCAACCTAAAGTAACAAAAACACCCCCTTTGGACATAAAGCTTGCGTGGTCACCAAGAGGTGATCCTTCAAATGATAAAATTAGTAACTTCTGCATTGATCTAAGAGACTACCATGTTCTTACTTTTTTCAGAATGAAGCAAACGAAATAAAATAGTAAGAACAAGGAAGCAGTTTAACCAAATCGGCCACGCTTTCTTTTCCTTCTGGAGGGTGTTTGAAATCACTTTGATCTGTTATATACATCTAAGAGAGGTTTTTTGTTAATGTCTTTGATAAGATTGCGGAGATATTTGCTCCCAATTTCGACGAGGCAAAGAAACGATGAAAAGTAACTAGTAGGAGTATCTGGAGAAGAGTCCAAAGAATCACAAGAGTTGATACTTAGAATAAGGCTCAACTGAATGAACTGTTGTTATCTGAATGTATCTGCTGAAAAACTTGGACTGCCATGGCATGACCTTTGCGTCATTCGTAGGTTAACCCTTCCTCCCCCTAATATTACGGTAAGAGATGATTTTAATTGCTCAAACTTAGATAAAACCATTTACCAGTTGATTGTAGATACATTGTGATATTTGAAGTGTCAAAAAATCTAATAGCTTAAACTGTTAGGTTGAGATTTCAAGATATAATTTATATTATTTTTAATATAAAAACCATTAGCAAAACTCAAACTCATGATAATGATGGCGAGTAAGTATCATATTATCTTCAGCATCTCTCGACCTACTTGTCTGATCGCATCTGTCTCTGATCGCATCTGTCTAGGCATGTAAACTATATAAGAGCTCGAGAGGAGGATAATTTATAAAGAAATTCCGATGAATATAAAAGTAGAATCTATCACAATAACTATATGAACTATATCGATATTTTCTAATAATCTTTCTACATATATTATTTACTTGCCAAAACTCATTAGAGCCTAGTATCACTGTTTATTAATGAAAACCATTCTTTGGATTTTTTTCATGTTCTGTAATGGGGCAGCAGCAGCATACGTGACGTAAAGGATTCAATATTATAAGGAGAAAGGAAATCAAGAGATGAATGATTTTTCATTAAATTTTATTTTTTAAAAAACTTTTTTTATATAGTTTAAAAATAAAAACAATATTTTCAAATAATTTTTTTTTTTAAAAAAAACTTAACTATTCAAATATGCCCGAAGACAGACGGTAAAAAAAAGGAAAAAAAAATATCCTTCAACAAATATAGGATACACAGGGCACTAATTGTCCATAATTATTTATCTTCCCAGAATTTAAAATATCGAGGAATATTTTTTAAAAAGAGAGAATAAAAAAGTCCCAAGGTAATGAGCTGCTCTGTCACATCATGTTGAATTAAAGGTGCATCATTTTGATTTGTCAAGGAAAAAAAAAAAAAGCTGGTTTAACATGATTTGTTTTGCTAGCCCTCAATCTTCAAACCCAAATGGGTTTGTTCTACCAGAAGCTTGCCTGAAAGCGAGGCGGACGCTGCTAAGATACTTGCAGCAAGGTCTTAGATTCAAAGAACACGACGCCGCTTCCTTATTCGATAATCTACGGCAAGTTCTATAGAATTTAACTAGCTTCTTTCTAACGCATTTCTTGTGGAATATACCTCTTATATTTTAAGAATTTTAGCGTTGGAAGATTTCTAAATAGTTCTATAAACACATCAAGTTGTTTATTTTGAATCAATGAAACCAATAGTTAATTCTTGATGGCAACTATATATTATAAAATCAAATAAACGAAGCAATTCTTATAAACTTGGTACATGTATACCAAGACATTCCTTAGATTAAACAACAACACCATTTTTATACTTTTTCTTCTTTGATTTGTTCACTCCCTCGTTTACCTCCATATATTATGCCCCTTGCAGTTCTATTTGCACTTGCAAGTTGGGATTTTCTTAAACGTTACAGATATGAACAAGTATAATTAATCTCTCTTGAACATGCCCATCATCACCATATTGCTAGATATTTCATGGCGCCGTAAAATAAGAAATTTCTAACCATTTCCTCTGATTTTTCTTGCGGCTTTGACAAAGTAGATATTCATCACGAATTTATTTTCATATTGCAAGAGTATTTTTTCCAGTGAAAAAATAAATTGTATTATCGGCACAACCGTTCGCTACTCGTAGTTTGTTTGTTTGTTTTTATTTTATTTTATTTTATCATCATTTGATAAATTAATAATATGACCGAAACAGGACAGTGCCCGGCCACCCGAGAGCAACTCAGGCATTACATGAAAAGGAAAAATAATGCTATAAATGCTGAACGTCATTTTATAAAGATTATCGTCAAATGTTGAACGTCATTTTATAGGAAACATCAGACTGAATAAAATAAAATACTATAATAAGATTCTCTCTATTTTATCATGGGAAAAATTGCCAATAAAA
Source organism: Populus alba x Populus glandulosa (assembly GCA_033617975.1). NCBI lineage: Eukaryota > Viridiplantae > Streptophyta > Magnoliopsida > Malpighiales > Salicaceae > Populus > Populus alba x Populus glandulosa. The sequence continues at coordinate 11,516,379 of CM066151.1, read as the reverse complement.
GCATTGGTCCAACAAGAAAAAGGATTTATATATAGAATTCAAGTTTATTTTTATAACAAAAAATTAAAAAATCTCGACCAGCTAGCATATAGTCACAACTATGTTTGCAAGTCATTACTATTTTCCAGATAAAAAACTAAACTATTATCCAAAAAAAATAAAATTGCATGGATTTTGAATTTAGCGTAGCTGAATTCTAGGTCGGTGGATTCTAGCTCGTGGACTTAATGTTTTGGGTTTCCATACATCACCTTGGACTCTAGAGTACAGGCTTTATGGGCCAATTCTGGGAAATGGGTTTATGTACTGTCTTTGATATTGGGCCTTTATACTTCCTTCTAAATCGAGATGGGCTTTTTCATGAACGGAAAACAGAAATTTTGAGCGACCAAAAATCCCCAGAAGAACGCTCCTCCATGTCCAATCCAAGAGCAATCTCATCTGTTAGACGAAGGCATAAACTCAGAATATCACTCCCCACACCATTGAAGATGGTAGCTATTTTGATTTTATTCGCGTTTTTCAAAGCATAAAAGGAGCCCCGGAAAAACAAGAAAACGAAAACTCTTCTTCCATTTCTTCCAAAATAAGAATTTATCAGGTGCATAGAAGACCAAGATATCAAGGAAAGAACTAAACCAAACCTAATAGAAATTAATTAAGCAACGTCCAAAATTAGTTATGTCCTTATTAATGATCAGTTGCAAGTCTCGAAATTTATTTCGAATTCCCTAGTTGGCTAAACAAAAAATAAAATGATATCAGTCGCTTTATAGGATTGTCTGAACAATGGACGCAGCCACGATGGAGACGTCATGTACAACCCTATTCATGTCGGCCAGGGGCGATTTGCGTCTCATGAATTCTTTTTCACATAACCTGGCCTCAAAAGCAGCATCCATTGTGCCTGCTTCTGCAAATTTGTAGTTACCCAAACGCAAAGCTTGTAGAGATTCTGGAATATCCGCCTTTATTATGGCATCGTAGCGACTGGCACAAGATTGCAAGGCTCGTTTCATATTTGTGTCCTGATTATGTTGAAGCAGCTTGTTAATACGATGTAGTGTGTGGGTCGCCCTAGCGTTAATAGTGTGAACCATTATCTTGGCGAGGCCTTCAACATCTGTATTGAAGCTGCGAGGACTTGATATTAAAGATCTTACACAAAGATCGTAATAGGGTGTCTGTTTGCAGGTTTTCTCGATCAAATTGTTGCCAAGAATGCTTGGAAGGGAGGCATCAACAGGAAAGATGAAGTAGATGATGAACACTAAAAATATTACAAGATTCTTCATTTTTTGTAGTAAAATAAAAATGGATATGGATGCTTGTGTAAAGGTACCACCATCAGCTTTTTATATTGAGAAAAGCTGCCCTCACTCCATAGATGTATGAGGACCGTTCTCAGGTAGGAACGAAATGTTAGCTAAGACCAATTCATAATGCTTATTCAACACTTGCCAGTAGCCTCGCCTCCAGAAAAGGATCGCGATGCCTTACTTCATACCAAATTTGTATTTGTTCAAATAATATAGTAGTAGGTCGTCAGCAGGGGCGGAGCTAGGATTATTTGTTAGGGGAGGCCATAATTAATATAATACAATATAATACAATATAATATTTATTTTAATTTATTGTACATGAGTTGTAAAAAAAAACATGTATAATTTAGTTTTATTCAAATAACTTACTACAAATATATAATGATCTTTGTATAAGATAAAAGGTTCGTAGCAATATCAAATTGAGTAAAAAACAACGAAGTTAATTTCATCTTCATAATATATTCATCACTTTAATGTTGTTAGTCTTTATATCTAACAAATATAAACATACAAAGTATGTAAGAAACATTACCTAAAGCGAAGTATTATTTATGTTCGATAAACTTTGAAAGAAAGCAAAAAAATAATAAAGAATGATTCTCACTAATCAACACGGGTTCTTTGTAAACTGAAGTGCATTGGAGTTGCTCAACTATAACTTTAACATTACATATTGGAGTTGGTTCACTAGGTTGCAAGTTATCAATATTGTTTTTCAAAAAAAAAAATCAAATTCTTTTTATTTTATTCATGGTTCAACTTAAAATCAAAACATATATCGTGAGAAAAAATTGATAATTTGAATGGCTCTGCTAAAAACAAAACATAAAAAAATCCATGTATAATCAAAACAAACCAATAAAATATATATAATTAATTAGAAAAAAAAACACTATAACAAGAATTCAAAAAACAATTGGTAAAACTAACAAATCTAAGAAAAAATAAAGAGAAAATGATAGAATTGTATATAAAAAAACACTTATCAAATTATTAACAAACATCTCAAAACAAAACAAAAATAGATTTTAAAATTAAATTACCTTGTTTTATTTGATGAAAAATAAATTAATTGATGGCTCTGCTTCAATATTTTCATTGAAAATTTTTACTTGTAATTTATATTTATATTTTTGTTTTTGATCGGCTGCAAAATTTATTGCGCAAAGTAATGATTTTATATTTACAGTATTTATATTAGGGCTGCACAAATTAATTAAAAAAAAAATCAAATTGAAACATCACACTTAATTACGGTAAGAAAACTCACATTTGTAGAATAAAAAACCTCCTCCACACTTTTTTTTTTATATATATATATATATACATATATATAGTATGGTTTTGGAAGGACAACGTCTTGGTTTTGTTTTATCTCACGTCTTATATTTCGTGCATGATGCTCACTGCTCATATGGCACTAAGTCAGGAGATGCATTAGCATTATCAGCAGGGGGCGGAGATGCATTATATATGCATACATGGATGGAAGTAGAGGGGGGCCCGGGCCCCTGCTTGCCCCCCTTTCCCTCCGTCCCTGGTCGTCAGTGCTTGTGATGCTATTTTTTTTTTTTTTTTTTAATGCTTATAGGATTTTTGTTTGAATTCATATGTACAGATCATATATTGATCTGTATAAGTATATCTCCACAATATATTTTCGAGATGAAGGTATCAAAAAAATTATAAAATGAAGAAATATTAAAAAAAAAAAACTAAAGAAACTTAGAAAACAAATGAAACTAACTTGTAAAATCTAAAAAAAAAAACCCGATGTCGATCAAGCCTTGTCATGCAAATATGTCAATGCCAATAAGAAATGTTTTGCAAAACATAGATTTTTTATTTTTTATTTTTTTTATTTTTCTTTATTAATATTTTTTGGGATGTTTTAAAATTTTATGTTTCAAGATTTTATTTTTTTTACTTTCATGGTTTTTCAAATTTTGCTAATTTTAATTCCGTCCCAAAGGTCCAGCACCCAGCTGTGCTCGAGCGTTGTAGTGAGCATTGAGGAAGTCTTGTTTAGATCCACCTGCAGAATGCACAAGTTAATTTCCAATCACCCCTGAGTAGACGTTTTGAGCAAGGGATAGAGGGGTTATTACAGCTAAGGCAATGAGAAAAGCAATTGCTAGTGAATTATTGACAATTTAATTTCATGTCGCTTTGTTTTCTCACTGAATATGAAATAATTTTCTTCTTGATGACAAAAGTTGGACATGCTGATATGCTATATATAGGGTTGGGGAGACGTGTTTGAGACCATCGCAGCAAAATGTCCAAATTTTGGTCGGCCTGAACACCAGAAAGGATACAAGAATTAATTACGCGCTTGAGATCATGGTCTATTGGGGAAGGGACTTGTTCCTTTTTTTTATATCCAAGTTTAATTTTTTTTTGTATATATTTGTCATTCCTACAATGTCTTATTTGCTTACTAGATTTGTAATATACTTAATAAATCTAAAAATTAATTATGATACGCGTAAACTAGTTTAAATATCCTAATTATATATATAAAAAAACTAATTGCGGTCATCATAAGCTAATTAATTTCAAGATATTATTTCACGGGGCAGTGATTAGACGGTCAAATCAACTAATTGGACTATCATGTTCATTTTCTAGAAGTGCCTCTTTTTTTTCATAAAAAGGTGGGATTATTTATTATTAAAAAAAAAGGTGGGATTAATTATTTCAGTAGGCTAGTACTATAGCAATTTTTATTGTTTTTGTATGAGCAGTTTTTTTATCCTTAATTAAATTATGTTAACTTCCTCTATTATATATGAAATAACTAAATTTTATATATTAATGCCCTTATGGGGTTTTTATTTAATATTTTGGTCATATAAGCATATTTATTCAAAAGTCAAAAGACCCAATCGAATTCAAGTTTATCCTATCCGATTAAATCCTACTCAAAACAAACACTTGAAAAATGTAATGGAATTGCTAATTAATTCCATAAATTTAAATCAAGACAGGATACTATTCATTTGAAAAATATTGTAATGGAAATGATTGTACAATTAGTCTAATTTAATTTTGGACATTTGCATTTATAAGTATTCCAACTTTTAACATTTTCTCAGTTGAGTATATAAATTTAAAATTTTTTCGTTTGAGTAGCTTAACTTTTTCAAAACTGTCAATTAAATACTTTCGTTTAACTTCGCTCTATTTGATGGCATATTATTTACCCCAAACTGTTAAATTATTATTTTGTCCTTTCATTTTTAAAAGGAATTTTCCCGTTTGGTTATATATATATATATATTTTTTGTAATAAGTTCTAGGAACATTCTTTCATAATAAAAATATATCCAATTAATAAAATCAGGTATTAATTTTTTTTAATATATCAATATTTGAATATCTTCGTAGACAAAGCTTTTTAACCTCAATCGAAATCTAGTATATCACAAATTTATCACTATAGAATATATCGAATTAGCAAATTAAATCAGGTGCTCAATTCTAGCTAGTATTTCATTATCTTATTCTTTGATATAAGCTTAGTATGATTAATTGTGTATGTATTATTTTAAAATAAAAACTGTTATCATATAAGTAGATTAGAATTTATATATATATATAAAGCTACAAATTAAACGGAGGGTAATATTCTGCTAGTATGCATATGAGTTACATGATTAATTTTCACTTTCTAAAACATCCAATTTTAGTTCAACTTAATAATAATTTGAATTGAAAGTGGATGCTATAACACATAAGTTGTGATTATTCTGACTGTAATTAAAATTAGATGAACATAATTATAAAAAAAACCCATCCAAACGTATACCAGTGAACTTCCTGTATCCCAGCATATCATCAAGATGTAGCAAATATTTTTCTACCATATATTAATTAACGCCAATTTATATAAATCAGCTTATTTATCACTAATATTCCAGGTAATAGAAGCACGGATTTCATAATCAGAAAGGTTTAGTAAGGTTTTTCCCCAACATAGTTGCCGGGTGGATCATAGTTGCACCCAATGAAGGTTCCTCCGGTGCTACACGTCACTTTAGCACATCCTACGCGAGCAGAGTTACGCCAAACCACCTGAGTATAGTGCCCACACTGCTGGCCAGCGGCACATGAGTTGGAGTCGTAGTCGTAGTAAGCCTTCTCATCAACCCACATTTTTACAGCATCTGTACCTGAAAGGCCCGCGCTGCTCCATGCAAGGTTCTCCCCATAAGGTCCACCTGAATGGACAAGGTTGCAATCGCCGGCACGTTGGTTAGCATAATTTTGTGCATAGGCTTGCACGGTGGTGTCCCAGGTTAGTGGACCAACACCTACAGCTGCACGAGCTGCATTATGAGCATCAAGGTAATCTTGCGGGTTGTCTTGGGCACGAGAGGGAAGGATTAGGGATGTTATGGTTAGAAGAGTAAAGAAAGCGAGAGAAACCTTGCTTGACATCATTTTGCACACTTTTTTTTCTTTTTCTGATAAAGCAAATGAGTTTCGTAGGTGATGGATGAAATAACAATGAGAGCTCAAACGGTATTTATAGGCGTTATGCAAAATCATGTCATGTGAACGATGACTTGGAAGTATGCAAGCAAAGTCTGCGTAGAATGTTCAAAACAACACTAGATTGGCGTAATAGATCATCCATATTGTGGGAAAGACAACCGCTAACAATGTTTTGTTTAATTATCTTAATAAATATTTTTTATTTAATAAAATGGATAATATAAAAGTTATGTTTTTTCAAAATAATTTTAATTAAAAATATTATCGGTATGATGTATGCAATAAATTTAATAAATCTTTGTAAATATTGATTATAAGATTTGAATTCTATTTTTTTTTAAAAAAATCTCCTTGATCATCAAATTAATATTTTCAATTTTTTTTATTAGATGAAAACCTAGTAAGCTCTTAGATTTTTGTCTGTTGCTTTATGTTTTAGGAAGGACATGGTATTGGTGTATGTTCAGTTGAATCAAAACTCGGACTGATTAATTAATTTTTAGATGAGTGGGAGGTCTGGGATTACTTCAGTTTGAATTATTACATGGCATTTTGAATTTCCTATGTTTTTCCTCTTCTTACCGCCTGCTTGCATTAATCTTGTTCTTGTCCTTGCAAGTTTTTGTTCCACAAATCACTCCGCTTCCATTGTTGCGTCTAAAACATGACACCTTGTTTTGTTTTCTCTTGGGAAATTACCGAACAACTGATTGATTTTCCTAGTACTGACACGTAATCGTTCAAAGAAAATTAAAAAAAAAATCTTCTTTTGAACCTACAAACCATAATATACAAAATGGATTAACATGAATACGAGGGACTACTGGCCTGGTTTTTAGGGATATATCTCCTTTTGGGATGTTAAAGTTCTCATAAATCTTAAAGTTTTAGCAATAACTGACCTTAGCAGAATGACAAAAATAATTCAATCTTTATTTGCCGAATTTATTCGAATATATATAAAATTAAGAGAAGAAGAGCGTGTAACACGCCCATCAAAAGTTGGCATATTCGAGAATATCCGAACGTGTTTTATCTCATGAGTCATGACCATGACCATGAGTCGAGACCCCAAAAGACAAAAAAAAAAAGTGAAGGTTTTTGTTTTTTTTTTTTGAGGTCAAGCACATGTTGGCAGCCTTTCAAAACAAAGAAGTGCCGTGTAACATGGATTAACATGATAGGAACACCTGGACTGTTTTGATCATCAGCGAGTTTTGTTTTTTTTTTTTTTTTTTTTTGAGGTCAAGCACATGTTGGCGGCCTTTCAAAACAAAGAAGTGCCGTGTAACATGGATTAACATGATAGGAACACCTGGACTGTTTTGATCATCAGCAAGTTTTGAGGGTTTTTTTTTTTTTTTTTAACGGTAGGTATCCGGGTTAGTTTATGTATATCTTAAGTAATTTTTTAAGATTTTAAAGTTAATAATCATGTAAACCTCTAGTAATATGAAATTTATGACATTTAAACTAGTAATTTTTAAAAAAATAAATTAAAAATTTAATCAGTTGAGCTACATAACTTGTTGAGTTATACTCAATTAATAAAAAATTTATATGTATGGTGAAAATAATTATAACAAGAAGTTGGTTATTAATTAAAAAAAAAAAAAGTTAGTTAAAATGCTTGTTTTTTTATGATAACAAACCCGTGCTTTCTATAGACTCTTTTTTTTTTTTGTCAAATTGTTGAGTGATTGATAGAATTTCCAACTTAATATAATGCCGAGTTGCAATACCAGAATTAGTGAAGAAAAACATTATTTTTAAATTGATTTTATATCTAGATAACTTCAAAAGATCATCAAGTCAGAAGCAGACAATACTGGATTATTATTTTTTAAATGGACGACTTAGACTCTTGACTATTCTGTTTCTTTTTCGTGTAAAGTGATGCACCCGGATAGTCTGTAAAAAAATTAAAAAAAAAAAAAAAAACACTGTTAACTAATCGTCAATTGCGGAACATGCTAGAATCGAGCAAAAACTGGTCAAATAATCTTTTTAAAATCCTTGAAATTCTTTTTATAGTAAGTAGAGTAGTTACTTCTTAGGATTCATTTTAAAATAAAAATATATATATATATATATATATATAAGTGAAGAAAGAAATCTAGATGTTTTTATCACTTTTTTTGTGAATAATAAATTTTATTTTCTTGTTTTTTGTGTTGTTTTTTTTTTTAAATAAATTAGGAAGTAATTAATAAAATGCAACTATCATACAAAAATTTCTTATTGATATGTTAGTACGTTGTATTTCAATTATTAATGTCTTGAATTCTGCAAACAACCATGGCCATAAAATTAATAAATACAAACTAAAATATATATCGATAGAATTCTTCAATGTAATTAAAATTGTAAGTATAAATACTGCAAAAAAATTCATACATAAAATTGTTAAATCTAACAATGAATCTTATCTTAGTTCCCCATGTGTTTTGTATATATATTTTCATGATTTTATTGAAGTTTCTTGGGATGTTACAATAGGTTTCCAGTTTTTTTCTCTACTTGATTGATTTTTTAAATTTTGTTAAGGTTTTTTACCATTGATGTTTTTTAAGTGTTAGAAAAACAATTTATATATAGTTTGAAAGATATTTTAGTGCTAAAGATGAAAATATATACACACACGAGAAAAAAAATATTTATATACAAGAACACATAAAAATGAAAAATTCTTAAAAAGCATATAAAAGATTAAGTCTCACTAATAAATATTAGTTATAAGAGTATAAAGATACAAAATTCAGATGCATGGATATTCTAGAAATTAATTGCATAAGAGTAAACATGAATGCATGCCATCACTTTCTACAGTATTTAATTTGAATTTAAATATGTTTTTTCAAGAATTTTTAAGATATAAAAACACTTAATATGAACTCTTGACATTAAATATAAAAATCTTTTTATTTTTGTGGTTTAAATCAATGCCTTACCTTGATAGGATAGAAAGAGCTTCTTGACAGCCTTCAGACATACGACATGTCTCAATAAATCCAAAGATGCTATCTATTACGGTATTTATAGGCTATGTGAACAATGACTTTGAAACATGCATGCATGCGAAATCTGCGTCGAATGTTCAAAACAATATTAATAGCGTTAAATGATCAAATTAGGAACTAGACTCCAAAGCAAAGTCCCTTTGAAAAGTTGTTGTTGGCTGATTCACATTAATTAATTGGATGAAAATGTTTGATGATGAGTGAACTTTCTATTAAGATATTTTTAAAATTATCTTCTTAAATGAATCTATCAAATATATCAAACAATATTTCAACTTTAAGATATGTGGATATTATAAAAAATTAAATCTAAAATGCTTGGACTTAGCATTAAGCTAAGTTTAAACAACATAAATCTAATAAATATATCAAAAAACACTCCAGCCTAATAAGCTCTTACATTTTTGTCTGTTGCCTTATATTTTAGGAAGGACATGCTATTGGTGCAATCATTCAAAGAAAAATACCGAACAACTAATTGATTCTTCTAGTGACAAGTAATCATTCAAAGAAAATTAAAAAAAAAATCTTCTTTTAAACCTACAAGCCATGATATACAAAATGGATTAACATGAGTACTATAATTTCGCTACCTTGTACTGATGTTCTAATCATACAAACTTCCACTGTATCATAATATTTTTTTTAATTATTAATTTCATTTTTTCTTCAAATAGCTAATAGTTATTGACCATCCGGAATTTCTCTACACTTGATTCACAACTCAGCAAGATTGTTGATAGAATTTACAACTTAATAATGCCTAGTTGCAATACCAGAATTAGTATAGAAAAAAATTATTTTTAAATTGATTCTATATCTAGATAACTTCAAAAGATGAGCAGACACTAGATAATTTTTTTAATCCACGACTTAGACTCTTGATTATTCTTTTTTTTTCTTTCGTGTAAAGTGATGCACTCAGATAGTCTGTGAAAAAACACTATTCTCCCTAGCTAATCGTCAATTGCGGAACATACTAGCTAGAATCGAGGAAAAACTGATCAAATAATCTTTATAAAATCCCTGAAAAACTTTTATAGTATTTAGAGATTAGTTGGTTCCTTTAGAAAAAAAAAATATAAGTGGAGAATGAAAGCTTAGATGCATGAAGATGTTTTTATCAATTTTTTATGGATACGAAATTTTATTTTCTTCTTTTTTTTTTTTTGCTAGGTTTTTCTCAAAATAAATCAAAAAGTAACCAATAAGATGCTACAATTTACTTCTGGATTACCATAGAAATTATTCTTATTGATAGGTTTGTACTTCGTAGTTCAATCGGTTCATATCTTTTGTTTTTTAAATTCTTCAAACAACCACTACTATAAAATTAATAAATACAAACAAAATTTATGATTTTTTTTCTACATAAAGATGTGAGTGTAAATAATGATAAAGATTTTCATCCATAAAATTGTTAAATGGTAATGAACTAAATTCATCATGTTTTTTTATATAAATATTTTTATGATTTATTTAAGTTTTTTGGGATGTTACAATAGGTTTCAAGTTCTTTTTCCTACTTCATTGATTTTTCAAATTTTGTGAAGTTTTTTTCCATAAATGTTTTTTCAAGTATTAGGTATGTGCCGAAAACATAACGCCATGCACAACCACCACAATTATTGACCCAAACCTCAACATCACAGACAACTCTTCTCACCTAAATTAACTGAACCTAAATAAACCTGCTTATAAAAAATAAAAATAGATATGGATGCTTGTGTAAAGGTACCACCATCAGCTTTTTATTTTGAGAAATGCTGCCCTCACTCCATAAATGCTTGTGTATGGACCGTTCTCAGATGAATAGCTACCAAAATGGATTTCAGGTAGGAATGAAATGTAAGCTAAAATCAATTTGATTTCCTCGAATCCCAAAATAATAATAATAAACAAAATTAGCTAGGACCAAATTCATAATGCTTATTCAACACTTTGCCACCAGCCTAGCCTCCACAAAAGGATCGCGATGTCTTCATACCAAATTTGTATTTGTTCAAATAATATAGTAGTAGGTCGTCAGTGCTTGTGATGCTATTTTTTTTTTATAAAAAAAAATATTTATAGGATTTTTGTTTGAATATGTACAGATCATATTCTGTATAAGTATATATATCTCCACAATATATTTAAGAGATGACGGTAAACTTCACACTACTTGTTTTTTTTTTTTTTTTTAAGAAAAAGATTTAAAAAATCTGTCCATATACTCTTGTATATTGAGGGTATTATCCCATATGCCACTTTTAGAATTTTTCTCTCTCGTCCGCCCATATATATATATATATATACACACACACGCCCATATATATATTTATATATTTCTTCCCATATGTGCTTCTATTATTTTTTGGATGAAAATGCCCACGATTAAATCGTTAAATTATAAAAAAACTGAAAAATATATTCAAAAAAATAATAAAATGAAGAAATATTAAAAAAAAAATAAAGAAACTTAGAAATAAATGAAACTAACTTGTAATATATATATATATATATATATAAAAACTAAATTATTTATGCTTTCAAAAAACCTAAAGTTGGTCCAAAAATAAAAAATTAACTTAAAATACAAAAACTTTTTTATGTTAGATTTATTTTCTTAGGTAATGTTAGGGTAAAATAACATCCAAGTTAAACTTTTCTCATTATATTGATTATTTTTATGATTCAAATTAATCTCAATAATAACTTTCTCTTTTTATTTTGAAACCTAGCCATCCTTTTTTTATGTGTTATCAATGCAGCGCAGGACAATAGCTAGAGGAGATAAATTTCGAATCAGTTATAAGTGTTTTATATATGGGCGTCTTGTTGGGGTGTTTCCCCGAGGATAACAGCTGCAGGAGATAAACCAGTACCCAGTTCTGCACTGAGCCCAATTGTACATCCAACAGTCACTGATTCGTTCCAGACAGCCTGAGTGTAGTGGCAATTTTTTTTTTTTTTTTTTTATTAACATAGATGTCCGAGCCAGCTTGCGCGCACCTCGACTAATCTCACGGGTCCTGAAGTTAACGACCATGTAAGTCTCCAGTGGCCATTATATGAGCAACCTAGGGTTCGAACCCGAGACCACAAAGGGAACAAACCTCTTGGTCCCAAGCTTGTATCACTAGGCCACCACCTAGATAGTTATAGTGGCAATTTCTATCAACACAGGCATGTGTGTCATGGTCATAGTAAGGCTTCTCACTAACCCACAATGCCACTGCTTCGAATGTATTCGGTAGTGTGGTAGTGGTTATTTTTTAAATAGCTTTTCGTGTTGAAATACATGTTAATGATATTTTTTTATTTTTAAAAATTATTTTTAACATCAGCACATTAAAATGATCCAAAACATACAAACCATATTAAATTTTAACAAAAAAATAAATTAATCTTTTTAAAAACACAATAAAAATTAAATTAATTTTTTTAAAAACACAGTTTACATCGTTTTTCCAAGCCGCTTCTTAGCTGCAGTCAGAGGCTAGGACTGCACCATTCACCGAAAATATCTTCGATCACATTGCAGGTTGAGATCCTTGGCATGGCAAGTTCCTCTGCCTTGTCTGCCACCGTTTTGTCCCCGGAAATTGGGACAACACAAACTTCCGCACGCACCTTGTTATGGGCTCTCACGAAGTCACCAGGAAAAACTGGGCTAGTGAGACATGAACCGAAGCTAACACACATATATTGCAAATCACCAGAGATGACCTCGTAAACTTCATTCCTTGGACAGAACAAATTTGGAGAAATTAATGCTGCTGCTGCTGTATGTACATGGACCAAATTGTTGATTCATTGAATTTTTTGTTTGTTTTAATTTCTCACATTAAATGAATGGTAAAAGGTTAAAATTCATTTGATAAACTTTCCAAATTTACTACCCGACAGTTGATTTCTAATTTACCTGCATGTGGTAAGTAATTAAATGCCATAATATACAGGGATCTCTATATGCTATAAATGGAAGGAATTGCGAGGCTTGATATATGGAAGAACTATTTCGAGTAGCATATGAAACCAGAGAGCAATATTACATACCTGATGTCTTCCTTATTGGTTAATTAGTTTCCTTTCTTCGAATAATATCATAATCGAATCCAAATCATGGTTAATTTTGAATATTTTATGCCAGCTCAGTTGCCTACATTAATTTCATTGCCAATTAAGTTTATATTTGGTTAATTTTGAGGACATCGTTGACCCTCTTTTTTCTCTCCAATTGAGACCAGAATGATCACTTTGTTACAACTGATGACACATTAATAAACAGATCTTACATCATAGTAAATAAGATCAATAAGATGTTTGTTTTTGTGGTCAGAATCATGTTTTAAAAGTGAATTTAGCATAAAAAATATTAAATTAATATTTTTTTTGTGTTTTTTAATTATTTTAATATATTTATAGTAAAAATATTAAAAATTTATTTTTAAATAAAAATCATTTTTGAAAAACATATTACACTACAATATCAAATATACTCTTAGTATAAAAATTTAGTACCCTAGCATCACCCTTTTCTTTAAACACACACGTACAAGTAGATTTTATGCAAACAAATCCTTCAATAGAAAAGATTTCACTATCTTCTTTATTTTTTTTGTGGCTGACTATTAGCCAGAACTCCAAGCAACATGATTCAATACGGGCTTTGGCCCTCAATGTTTCCAACAGGATCATAATTGCAAGAGACAAACCACCACCCATTCTTGCACTTAGCTCTGCCACACCCTAAATGAACCGATTTGCGCCACACAACCTGAGTGTAATGCAGGCACTCGTCACCGACACATGAGTTGGTATCATGGCTATAGTAAGGCTTCTCACTTGCCCACATCTTGACTGCATCCACTCCATTCAAGTTACCATAACCTTCAGCAATGTTCTCTCCATAGGGTCCTCCTGAATGCTCTAATTCACAGTTTTCAACCCTTGAATTTGCGTACTTTTGAGCATAGGCTGCCACGGTGCTGTTCCAAGTAACTGGACCAACTCCCACCTCAGCACGAACGGCATTATGTGCATCGACATAGTCTTGGGGAGAATTTTGGGCTAAGGTGATGTTAACGGAGACGGATGCCATCAAGTAGGCTGCTAATAAGAACTTGCTGAACCACATCTTCTTTCTCTATGCAAGGCAGAACTGAGAAAAAGCCAGACAAGTGATCTTTGAGGTTCTTAATACAATGCAGTATAAGGTTTGTGTATTTATAGAAGGAAAAAAAAAGGTAGAAAAGTCATCACGCGAATGAGATTTTCAAAAGGTAGAGATACTTTTATTTACGAGAGTAAAAATGTCAGATCATCATCATTTTATTAATGTACACGAGAAAATAAGACAATTGATCGATCACTAACAAGCGGATACAACAAGATATATAGAAAAAGCTAAGCAGGGCTGAGGATAATGATATTTTTGGCGCCTGCCTAATGTCTAATATACTGTCACCCCACTTACATGTCTTAAGAGATTTCTAATTATTTCACATATATAAAAATCAAATTGATATTAAGTTTGCGGGAATTGCTCCGATAATCTTCTATATCTAGCAAGATTTCTGTCAATTTAGTTTCGTTTTATTTATCCCCCGTCAAACAGTATGGTCTCCACATAACTAGGAATATTTCATGAAATTCATTTCCTGGGAAATCCCACTGGGGTTAAGACAATCATTCTTCATTATCAGGGCATCATGATGCAAAAGGAAAGGAAAAAACACAAAATAGAAGTTTTAAAATATATAAGCAATATATACCAGTGATGCATCATTACAAGCTTCTTTGATTTGTCACTAGTTGTAAAGATTGCAGAGTTGTCAAATTACTATGAACAAAGGAACTGTTGTCAAGTTAGCATTTCGTGTACTGATGTAAAGACTAATTCCGCTTACGTTAGTATTGTTTTCATCATCTATTTATCTTTTGGATTCATGATTTTTTTCTTATAATGTTCATGATATGCTATCAATCATGTTCTTACAAGTTACTGAGAACTTTTAGTGGCGGTAATTGGGGAACTTGTAAAAGAGAGGGGGGAAAATCAAAAGAAAAATAAAATTGTAAGAGGACCGGCATTTCACGGATTGATAAAGTCACAGGCAAACAGTGAGATCATGTGAATAGAAGTCGCTATCCTATCTTCCGTGTAACAAGCGACTGAGCTCACAATTGTTGCCCTAAACATTTGAATATGCCCAGGTTAAGTCACTAGCAAACAGCACATGATGAGACCCAGCATTTCACGGATCCATTACAGAAGATTTCTTTAAGCAAATGACTTCAATTCATAGTATTCTTCGCATGTGAACTCAACTGTCGCACATTTGAAAAGAGTGCAGCTAAGAAAAAGTAATGCTTAGAATATCAATTGTCATCTCTGTCTAAGCAAACCATGATATTTTCTACCCATGGGAGATTGATACCTGGGAGGACTTGCGTGCTTCTGAAACCAAATTCACGTTATCAGCGCAGGATTTTCAGCAGTCAAGAATTTATTGTCTTCGAAAAAAAAAAAAGGCCTTCGAAGTCTTGCTGATGATTACCTAATAGTGTGCTCGTTTTAATTATGTTTGTAGAAATGGAAATGTATGTTCACGGGAGAACTTTGACAGGAAAGAGACTTTTTCATCGCCGCAACAAAAATAAAACGAGAATATTAGATTGATAAGACAAGGGATTTACTTGGTGACAAGGTTTTTGTTTTTTTACTTAAATTTGAATTCTTGGTTGAATTTGTTTTCTTCAAGCATTAGGCTAATAAAAATATTTTCTATTTTCTTAGTTTTAAATTTTTAATTGCTTAGCTCATTTAAAAATATTCATATTACCTAAACATACTAAAATATATAGTGTTTAACGCACCTACTAATTTACTGTTTTTATGAACATTAAAGCTATGCCTCTCTTTTTCTTTTCTATTTTCTCATTTTTTTTCTTTTATTTTTATTCATATTTCTTTTCAATTTCAATCTTTTAAAGAAAAAAAACTGTTTAAATTAGCTAATTATATCAAGTTAACTCATGCATAATTTAATTTTAAACTCAAACAATACAAGGTGTTAGGTGAGGAAATTTTTTATTATGTCAATTTTGTCATCAATTATTTTTATTAATGAGGCAGGTTTTTTCTAATTATCTCGATTAGATCATGTTAAAAAAATATTTACATGATTTAATTTTAAGCTAGACCTGAATAAAAAATCAGGTATAAAGATTTTAATATTAATCTACTTAATAATAATACTAAATAGTTATCCATATTTTATACAATGTTTTAAATTTATTTTATCTCGCCCCTGTAAACCTGCCAGCCAGTTATAGACTAAAGTAAATAAATAAAATGCGGTTTAGTTTTTCTAAAAAAGAAAAGAAAAGATGCAGTTCAGTTGCTCGTGCAAACCTTTAGCCCAATTTCGCTGGAGTAAACAATTTTTTTTAATTATGGGCCGAGAAATGGAGAGAACTCCAACGTTCCTTGCAAACCAAGCGCTTGGCCCACATACATGTCCAAGGCCTGGTGGGCATTAAATAGACCCAAAATAGGTTCAGCTAAAGGAATTGGCTCATGGTAATAAGCTGACATTGTATAATAAACCCTGTAATAAATCTGCCTTAAGCCCTACTATCTTCTCAAAAAAAGAAGCCCTAATATCAATTCAGGCCTGCTAATTTGAATACAACTTCTTTGGGTGTGTCGCATCCATCCTCCTCTTATTAACTGCTAAGTTCTTACGGCTACAATTGAAAAAGATTCATGAAACAGAGCCCACTCACTTGGTTGGATGACACTTTGTGTTGAATTCCAGTTGCTTAGGACAGTGTTCTGGCACATTAAAATCATAAAAAAACACATACATAAACTAAAATAAATTGTTTTTCCAAAAAAAATGACGAAATGATAGTTAACTGCTGCTCGGAATAGCCTCTGGATCACTAGTGAAGCTCTCCTTTACTAGGTCAAGATTAAACCGCTTTCAATAGGAAAAACTAACGATAACTTTGTGGTTGATAACAAAGAGGAACCTGGTTAAGTCAAACACGTTCTTCTCTGTTTTCATAGCTTAACCATACTTCCCCTTTCTTTTCTTTGGAAGGGAGAGATTATAACGGGCAAAAAATGGGAAACCACCACCATTGGTGGGAAGGCAAGAAATGACGACCAGCATGGGCTGAACATTATGGTAGCACAGCTAGCTAGTCAATAGAAATCACACAATTTAATTTGGCACCGCCATGTATAGATCATAGTTGGACATAATTACCCTGAATGATCTCTGTTTGCTAGGTTTTGTGAAGCCATTTAAAGCTGCCTTTCTTTCTCTCCTCCCTCTCTTTGTATATATTTTTTATTGACCAGCAATTTGAGACAAACTAGGAGTTTCTACAGTTTCTCTCATCTTCCTTCCTTCCTTCCTTCCTTAAGGTGTGCCAACTTCTCGTTCATGTCTCTGTGGTTTCTAGCTGCTGCAATTCTTAAATTCTCCAAGTCTTTGCATTCCTTTTTATCATTTCATTCGTGTTCTATTGTATTCTTGCATTAAGAAAGAAAAAAAATCATGGCTTCACGCATTTTGTGCATGAGATTTTCACAATGCATTAATTGAAGGCATTACGATGCATTATTGTCTTCTCAAAAAAACATGGATCCTATTCTAAAATACTTGAGCGGGGTTTTTGAAGACCTTAATCATAAACAGGACGACGTTGTGTGCTTGGATAAAGTTAAGGAAGACTTCTGAGAATTACGTTACATAATGATAATGTTGATATTACATAATCTTTTCTTATTTATGTGAAATCAAAAGAGAGTAAAAAAGAAAAACAAGTTGTTTAATTACAATGTCTTACAGGGCATATTGTTGACGGCTCGGGACATTGTTTCTTTTACTCCCTTTTCCTCTTCCTCATAGAAATGGCTTGTTGACTTGAGCTTCTGCCAATGATTAATTGTCTAAAAATGTTAATTTCATTGGTGCATTCTATTCCTGTGTTCTCTGAATGTTTGTTTAGAAATCTATATTTAGCTTGCAATTTTCTAAACAGTGTTTCCTCATGCAACAAGGATTTGTGTCACTGTGCGATTACCTCTTTATGTGAAAAAGGGTTGAATTTGCGTCACTGTGCGATTACCTCTGTATGTAAAAAAGGGTAGAACTTGGACGTGTGAAATGAGTTTGTAACTATATTTTAGCAGTTTGTGCAACTTGGTTGCAGAGCTTGTTCTTCAGGCACCAATGGCTTCATCAACTACCGGCCTCAGGCCCAAAAAAAGTGCTGTCAAGGTTCCGCCAAGTCGCTGGGCTATTGCTTCCGGAGTCGAAATCTACACCACCACCACCTGTTAGCAGGTACTGGCACCACTTGTTTTTTTTTGCCCTTTTTTCTTATATATATATATCTGGGACCATCATCAAGTGGCCAAGCCCTTGGGTTTTAGCATGTGCAAAAATTGGGTTTTAGCATGTGCAAAAATGATTTTATTATATATATATATATAATAAAATCATTTTTGCACATGCTAAAACCCAAGGGCTTGGCCACTTGATGATGGTCCCAGATAAGCCTCTTCCACTATATATCATTCTTCTTCCCTAGAGAAGTTTTTCTTCCTCTTCTTTATTTATCATGAATCGAACAATTTGTATGGACCTCATGAGTTAAACTTACCTTACTGTTACAAACAAGATTTTAGTAGGGTTTTTTGAATTACAAATCATGCTCGCTCGCGGTTTTAATTTAATTATGTCGCACCCCAAAAAAATAATAATTTTTAATTGCGGGTTCGACTGGCGAAATTTTTTTTTTTATTTTTATTTTTATTTGATTTGGTTCTTTGGAGTCGCCACCTAGTATTTTGGTCACTAGGAACCCTAACTGGTCTCAGAGATCGGGTACGGAGACTGGTTGCGTAAAGGGAAGGTATTAGCACCCCAAATACGCCTTACCTAAGGTAAGCTGCATTGTTTTATTGTCTAATAAAAAAAAAACTAAAGTGTTATTGTGTTTTCCTAGTTGTTGGTCTGTCTATGGTTCAAGAAAAATTCCCCTCAGTAAGGAGGTCTTTATCTTATCGGGTAAAAATCCTAACCGTTCTAACGTCCATACCAAAATTTTATTAATAATATTTAGGAATACGTTTTACGTATAAATTCGTAATCCCAAATATTAAAAGAAAACAAAAAGATTTATTTAGAATTTTTGAAATATTGGCCTAGTTCTCATGGCTTGAATAAACTGGTTATTAAAGCCAAAATGCATGTTAATACATATATTGTTTTGAAAATTTCTTTGTTGTGTGAAAATATGATGTTATAATATTTATATATATATATTGGAGAGACTAGGCCGTATTTTAAAACAAAAACCATTTTTGGAAAATATTATTTTTTTTTATGCTTTGACGAAAATCGGGTATTTTAATACTGAGCTTGTATCCTTACGGTATAAAAATACAACCCAATATTAATCCGCCTTTAAAAAATATGCAGAAAAATCAATAACATTTTTAGGGAATTTTTAGAAATTTTTTTGAAAGCAAAAACATTTTTTATTCTGAAAATCTTTGATATTTTGACGAAAACCGGGTATTTATAACACTGGTTTTATATCTTTACGGTATAAAAATACAAACCAAAATTAAACCATTTTGGTAAAAATATGCAGAAAAATCAACAACATTTTTAGGGACTTTTTAGAATTTTTTTTGAAAGCAAAAACATTTTTTATTCTGAAAATCTTTGATGTTTTGACGAAAACCGGGTATTTATAACACTGGTTTTGTATCTTTACAGTATAAAAATACAAACCAAAATTAAACCACTTTGATAAAAATATGCAGAAAAAAATCACAATATTTTTTAAAGATTTTTCAAAATATTTATTTTTTTTATTATTATATTTTATATATATATACATATATACACACATATAATATAATATATAATATATAATATAAAAATAATTCGGGCTGGGCCGGCCCAAATATCTGGGCCGGACTTGGCCCAGAGAGCTGGTATGGGCCAGACCTGGTCTGGCCCGTCAGATACAAGGCCGGGCCAGACTTAGTCTGGCCCAAAAAAAGAAAAAAAAAAGTGCTGGGCCAGGATCCACCTGGCCCAGCTACACATCAACAGAGGGGGGGGAATTAATTCCCCCCTCCTCCCTGCATGCAGAATGTTCATTCTGCATGCAGGGAAAAAAAAATGAAAAAACTAACGAGAGGGGGGAGAAGAGGTGACCTGGCGTGGAGGAGGCGGTGCTGCGGTGGCGTGGCTTCCCGGGCGGCGCTGCGGCTCCTTCTCTCTTCGGTGTTCGGTTCTCTCTCTCTCTTCGGCCTCCTCTCTCTCTCCTCCCTTCGGTTTTTTTTTTTTTTTCGTCCCTTGCAACTTCGGTTTTCTTCTCTATTTATAGGGGCCGAACCGTGGGGGACCAACGTTAGTGCGGTGCAACGGCTGGTCGGCCAATGCTAAAGGTGGTGGGGGCGAGGAGAGAGAGAGAGGAGCGGGAAGATTTTCGAAATTTTTTGTCTTCTGTTCTGTTAAAAGGGGGGGAGGAGGAAGATGAACAGTGTCGTTCAAAACGACACCGTTCTGATTTTCCTCGTTTTTTTTTTTTTTTTTTTTTTTTTTTATATGAAACGGCGTCGTTTTGGGTAAAACGCGCCGTTTCATTTAAATGGTTAAACTTCAAATCAGTCCCCCAAATTCGGTCCCCGCCCCTCTTGTTGGCCGCCTTTTTCACTTTGGTCCTTGGCCTCTGATTTATGCAATTGAGCCCCTAATTGATCAATAAACTTCCAATTTCTTCAATTAAGCCCCTAAAACAAATCCAAACAGCCCCTTCTATCTTTGCGCCTTCTCCAAATTGGTCCCTGGTTTCGGATTTTCACAATTAAGTCCCTAATTGGCCCTTAAACTTCAATATTTATGCAATTGAGCCCCTGATTTGACCCAATAAATTCCTAAAAAATATATTTTGGCCCCAGAACTTAAATTTCTCCAAATTAAAGCCCAAATTGACTTAAAAATCAATTTTTCTTGCAATCAAATCCTTTATAAATTCAAATAAAAATCCAATTAAATCCATAAAAATCCAATTAAGTCCATAAACATCCAAATTTGGGCTTTTCTCCTCAAAATTCAAATTTTCCTTCTCAATAGGGCTTTCATCCTTCAAGAATATACTTTCAAAAATTTAATCCTTGTATTTTTGAATTTCTTGACCAATTTTCTGACTGTTTCCTGAGCGCTTCTGCCTTCTGTTATTTTTTCTAAACTCTTTTGGCTATTTATTTTATTTTTCATGGGGACCCAAAAATGGGTTACAACAAATTAAATGATATAAAAAATTTCAAATCATGAAATCTTGATTTTGATGAACTTACTTGCACTCTTAGCGTAAAATCATGTTGGCAGTGCCGTTGAGATAGTAATTCAACTGGCACTGATAATTAATGACAAACGTATTTTCTTGGTTGCTTCCTCTCATGTGCATCAGCTTTTAGCTAGCCGCGTGAAATCCAAATCAGGCAACTAGGAGCAGCATGCATGTTAGGGCAATGGATACAGCAACAAGCTTTTGTAAACTGAAGATAATTATTTTTAGTGTATTAATTGTCCATGTTATATATATTATTTATTAAAACATATAAAACTACCACAAAGAAAACATATATAGAAACATTGAATATTAAATTTCGATTAAACAAATATAATATCGAGCTATACTCAAACCCAATATACTCGGATTCAACTGCATGTTAAGCAAAAATTAACATGAGTCTAACGAGCTGTCATGCGTAATGTACTTGGTTTCTGCCACTTGTGAAGCCCAAGTAAGCATGGGTTTGACAAGCAATCAAAGCCAACATACTTGGATTCAGTCATATTCTGAGTTTAAGTGAATATAAATCTAATAAGCTATGACACTCAACTTTATTGATTTTAACGACATATTGAATTCAAAGAAACAAGATTTTGACGAGCTGTCAGACCCACATTCCCCAAGCATAGCTACGCTCGAAACCCAATTGGTTTACAAAATGTTACATACTTATATTAAGGTTATAAGACTTTGTTTATATATTTAATCTTAAGACTTTTAACATAAACTATTCATTTTAAGAATGATCATCCCCTTGCATCTACGGATGTATAAAAAATCTTTCTAGTACCTATCATATTTTAATTTAATTAATGATATGTAAAGTATATTTATCTCTGATTAAAAATACTCTTCCCGGTCCTAAAACCCCATGAAAGGGATTGTTTTGTTGTATTAAGACTTCTACCACCAAACCATTTTCTGGAAACACCAAATACTGAGTGTATCAGATTTTGTAACATCATCGCACCATATTTTCATGTCTGCTGCGGAGAGAAGGATTCTTTTGGATCCGAGTCCAGCTAAAAGCTGTTAGTCTGTTGTGCCTTTACTCCTTTTGGTTAAAGTTTGGATGCTAAAAATTAAGAGCTAAATACGTGTCCAGAAACGATTTTAATTCCTGCACAACCGTTTCTCCCTACAAGGCTAAAACACGGACGCCATTAATTGCTGCCTCTTCAGAAAAGGAAAGAAACACAGCTCCTGCACATGTCAGGGCTGATTCAAGATCAGGGAAAAGTCAAGACTAAAAAACGAAGGAGCTGAAACTTGGCAACGCTGCATTGATCTATATATAGCAACGGAGGTTGAATTATTCAAAACTGTGTATTAGAAATTTAAATATTCAAATCCGATCTAATTTATTTTCATGATATTCAAGATCGTGGTATATTCTAATATGATCTTTTTTTATCTTCATGATCTATGGGATATCGATCCTAGTGAGATATCATACCATGATCTAGATTGTGAAATATTCTAGCAAGATAATCTTTAAGATTCTTTATGATTGACTTGCTTTGTGTTCGAGGTATTTTCATATTGTTTTAATGCATATGTTAACAATAAATTTTAAAAAATAAAAAAATATATATTATTTTAATATATTTATAAATTAAAAATAATTTTTTTAAAAAACTGCTGGAATTTAATACGGACTCGAACAATATTACCCTTTATATACATTTTAATCTTTAAAAAAAAAAATCCTTGATCATCAGAAATATGGTTTGAGATTACAAATAGTCAAGTACTACTTCAGTCAATCTCTTTCTTTTATATTCATTTTCTACTTCAATGGTTGTCGTCGTTGATTTCTTGTGGCCAAAGTAACGTTAACAGAGTCTCAGTGAGAGAACCACCATATATTCTCGTCAATATCTGGAGAAAGATTGTGGTATAGATTTAGATTAGATCATCGATTAGGTTCTGTATTGAAATTCTATGAAGAATCTACTTGTTTAATAATCTCCCCTGGCGGTTAGGGAATGCTATTTGTTGTTAAATACACGATCAAGAAAATAAATAAATAAAATAAAATAAAAAGATGGTGTAATTAATAACTATATATACACAACCGTACCACTGTGGGGCAGATACCGACTGTGGAAGTAAATATAGACAGCACGTAGCAAACAAGCAAAGCAAAAACGGCCTAATTTTGAAGGCTGGAGTCCCGTTTTGAATTGCAGAGAGAGAGAGAGAGAGAGAGACAGACAGAGAGAGAGAGAGAGAGAGAGAGAGAGGCGTGTGTGGCCATGGTTTTGTTTCCCGAAGCTTAAATCAGAGTCAGTCAACCCATGAGCTCACAGTAATATTCAACTTTTAGCGCAGGATTGCCAGTGAACTAGCTGTATTCTCGAAGCTCAGCTCTGCATACAATGTCTAGAGGAAAGATTTGCAGCCTCGAGTGGATGAATCGACCACTTAGAAGAGGTGTCTTGGCCACCAAGGTGCGTCAAATATTTCTTCTTCTTTCTTAGATCTTTATAGGAGGATGTTCAATCTATCTTTGGAAGACTCTAAATCCAGGAGCTCAACGCTTACATCCACGCAAATTTAAGTTAGGAGCTTCTTGCTCTGAATCTCAATTTTGCACCTCTCGGTTTATTTCAGATTCTCGGTATCTCATCACCAAATTATAAATTAGTCACTTTATTTTTGAGAAATGAATTGATTGTTTTTTATTTTAAAAAACTAATTCTTTAGCCCTCTTCATTCATTTTATGTTTTTTTAATTAATTTTATTTCTTAATTCAAAAAATAGGAAAAATAAAAATAATAAATACAATTGTGAAAAGAATAATACGAATAAAAGGAAAGTATCGAGATAAAATAATGTTAAATTAAGAGTGGTCGATACTGGTGAAAGGATTATATAATTAATTCTTAAGACAAATGGAACAAATTAATTTGTTTCTCGAAACTAGGAGGACTATTTTATAATTTACTCTTTGTCCGTCGCCAAAAAAAATCTGCAACGCTCACACTTTATCAGTTCATCACCGCCGGTACTCTCGTTCTCCAGCTCGCACTCAGGCTCCAATTGCAAACGGTTTTCTCAGTTCTCCCATAAAAGAATTGTCGTCTCGAAATATGATTGAAAAAAATATCAAATGTTGATTTGATAATAATAATAATCTTAACATCTTTTATTTCCCAAATTCATTCAGAAGATGAACCAACCGAGAGGAAAAAATGAGCAAGAGACTTCCATTCGAAGAGGCCAAGTGCTTCGCTTATTTTCTCTCCTTTTCTTTTAATTTTTTTTTCATGAATAGCAAGTTATTCATTTGTACCCATAAGCATTTGATTGTCGTGAGTAAAAGTGGGTATAGAACAAGTTAAGAAATAAGATGCTGGCGAGAAGTGGCAGCAGCTGGATATTGAGAGGGTGTCAATTAGCGTGTTTTTTTTTTTTTTCCTGAAAGAAAACAAACCAGTGAGAGGAGAGAGAGAACCCTTGTGTTCCTTTCTTTCGATTTGATTTGTAGTCGATCATTCAAAATTGCGTGTGAAGACATTTCCCAGTCACCTTCTAAGAAGAGCCATTGATCTGTTCAACGTCAAATGAGTTTGTTTTCTTCGGCTCTTAAAATTTCATGGATAAATTAGTGTTGATTTATCATCAGATTAGTATCTCCAAATAACTAAAGAATAGATTCATTAGATAAGAAATGAACTAATTAATTGGGTATCGTTAATCTTTGTTCCTTATCTTAAATTCTTGATCCAGTGTTTAAATTTGAGATCTCTTCTTATTGAGAGGAGGAATAACAATTGATTTAAACCAAAGGTTACCCAGTGAGATATTTGATGAACACAGTATTAACGTAAACATAACTGGGTTTTACCTTTTCTTTTGTCAACAGCTACGACATTGCTCGAGGAATGCAAGAGGTGTGCAAACAGCTAGTGATGCCAGGTAAATGACGTTATTTAGCTAAACGGGCACCATCTTGAAGGGTCACTTCCATCCCAAGAGTTGAAAATGTTCTCTTTCTAGAAGCCTTTAATGCAGTGCAACTTGATGGGATTTTAATCTTTTATTTATTTTTTTCATTTTGATAACAGTATAAATGGTGATCAAGAAGAGCATGACCTTTGCAACTGGGATGAGCTTAAATTTAGTTTCATTCCAACTGATTACATGTACGTGATGAAATGCTCTAGCGGGGAGAGTGCATTTTCACAAGGCCATCTAACTCGCTATGGAAACGTCGAGCTGAGCCCTTCCTCTGGAGTTCTAAATTATGGACAAGTAAGTGGCAATATGAAACTGCACTAATGTACACAACTCATAAAAGTGAGCATTGGCACTGCTAAATTAATAGCAGAAATATGTGATTAATTAACAGATTCTTTTTCTCACGACCGTTTGAGTGACAATTACATGAATGTTCTTGTTATAACTAGGGTTTACTTGAAGGCTTAAAGGCATATAGAGGTGATGATAACCGTATTCGACTCTTCCGGCCAGAACAAAATGCTCTACGCATGCAAATGGGGGCGGAAAGAATGTGCATGCCATCACCAACTGCTGAGCAATTTGTTAGTTCAATAAAGCAAACTGCTTTGGCCAATAAAAGATGGGTATTCAAATTCACAGCCCTGACTTATCCCATTAGCCTTAAGTTTCGTTCACATTTGTGAATATCTTACTAGTTATCTTGTAATTATCATTTAAAAATGTGTTTTGAATTGGGTATAGGTACCTCCTCCAGGAAAAGGATCGCTCTATATTAGGCCCTTGCTCCTGGGAACAGGGTCAATTCTAGGTGTGGCACCATCTCCAGAATACACCTTCCTAGCATATGCTTCTCCAGTTGGCAACTATTTCATTGTGAGTTTAGTAGACAGTTGCAGAACTTTGTCAAGTACTGGGGAAGGAAAGAAATGCACTTCATTTAGTGATGCAGAGTAGGGTTGTGATGAAGTGTTAATTTTGCATAAATGCAGGGTCCCATGCACTTCTCTGTTGAAGATAAGGTCTATCGAGCAATTCCTGGAGGAACTGGTGGCATTAAATCTATCACTAACTATTCGCCTGTAAGCACTACTCTGTCTATCTACATATGCTTACCGTCTTAACAAATAATGGGTAAAATCTTGCTTACCTTTACACTTCTACTATAGATTTACAAGGCAATCACTCAAGCAAAGGCCAAAGGCTTCACCGATGCTATATTCCTTGATGCAGCAACTGGCAAAAATATAGAGGAGGCTACTGCATGTAATATCTTTGTTGTGAAGGTAAGACTAATGAGAATCAGTCTTCGATGAAGGCGAGATCACTTTTTCGTGCTCCAGCTTCAGATTCATAGCTTATATTCTGGGTGCAGTTAGTTTATGTTTAATTCGGTGGGTAACATCATATATTAATGCAGCATTGTATTTCTTTTGCAGGGAAATGTCATCTCAACTCCTCCAATAGCCGGAACTATTCTGCCTGGAATCACAAGAAAAAGCATCATTGAAGTTGCTTCCTGGTTCGGATATCAAGTAAGTAAATTCTGATGTAAGAAAAACCAGTCGATCTCGTATTTGTAAACTGAGAGTTCATAATCTACCTTCTTTCCTATCATTTTTAATCCTTTTCTGGATATGTACAAGTGTTTGGTAGCAAGAGCTGAGAACTGAATTACGCACAAAGGAGTATAGCATTCCTAAAGTTTAATTTGGTTTTCCCTCTAAACTGAGCATGCTCTACCGACCTTTGATCAGATTGAGGAACGTGCTATCCCACTGGAGGAGTTGATAAATGCTGATGAAGCTTTCTGCACAGGAACTGCGATAGCAATTAAGCCTGTTGGCAGTGTAACCTATCAGGGACAAAGGTAAAGGTTGCAATGCATACTATATGATATGAAAAGTGAAAAAATGTTTCTTGCTCTTTCTCATCTCTGGTCTTGCAGCTTTTAACATGCGATCATTGCTTATGCCAATGCAGGGTTGAATATAAAACAGGCGAGGGTACTGTATCTGAGAAACTATGTAGAACATTGACAGGAATTCAAACTGGTCACATTGAGGACACTATGGGATGGGTCGTGGAGATTGAATAAGCTTTTTCCTTTTCTGTTTCGTGTGTAGCAGTTGCATGTGCTGGAACAAGCGACTTAAGTGCGACCATAGTTCATCTCTTTTAACTATCTCCAAAATCTTTACAAAAGAAATGGCAACCAAAATCAAGACTGAAATAATATTTCTAGAAGCTCTTGAATTTCCAGTTCTATAATGAAAATCATAGGTTTCCAAAACATGGCTGGAAGCACATTCTCGTGTGTGTGTGTTTTGCTTTTAACTTCGAAAATTCTGTATTAGAAAATCCTAGATCATGGTATCAATATCATGTAAATGAATAAGCATCAGACCAAGCATATTAAACCTAACAGATTCCAGGAAACCAAAAGAGAACTCAATTTATAGAGGATATCTACTAGTGGATACATCAGTTTCTGGCCTTAATACTGTTTAGATGCATTATGAATAAGTCATTCCAAATATCCGTAATTCCTGGCAAGCACCAGTGCATGCAGTCATCGTGTTTCTTTCCACCTGCTGTTGCCGGATGAGCATCTGCTCTGAACTCACTCAGGTGAGTTACGTCCAAAACATGGAATGTAGACCCCTTGAGAGCCTTGAACAGGTGCTGATTAACCAGACGGGATTCAACATTTGTCCCATTATTCTTTAGAGAGAAGAGTTCTTCAACCTGAAAGAGAAAGGAAGAAGCTTTTACCTTTGTATACTGTTGTAGAACAAAAGTGCAGCAATTGAAAAGCAAATGCGAGGTTTGGCACTGATTATGCTTCACAACATAGTAATATCAAATTTCCATCAAGTCAACAAACTATTAAGTCCAAACTCATAGTTCGGATGTGACTCACTTTTTCAGTTGACAAAGGCTGTAGTCGTGGGCAAGAACCACCTTGATCCCAATCACCTCCTTCAAAATGTCTAGGTGATTGTGTACGAAAGAGCTTGATTCCACCAGGACGCATTCTTCTCTCAACAAGGAGAATCTACAGTTAAAACATAGGACATGAGAAATTAAAAATGCCCATTTTAATTAAATAAACAGTAGCATATGACAGGGGTCTCTTGGCACAGCGCCAGAGAAACAGAATGAATCCTGCATGCACTACAGATGCAGGGGCGCAAGAAAGGGAAACAACCACAACAATTATGTAGCGTAAGCACTGAAACAACATCACTAATATCTGCAGAACATTAAGCGTGGAAGCATGCGTCAAGCATACAAATAGCAGAGTCTAGCAGATAAATAGTTTATCATTTTCGTGTCAGAATCAATTGTCATCAGTCTATTTTTTTTTATAGCTGTGTTGCCATATCCATAAGTCAGTAGTTTACAAAGTGCTATGCTAACAGAACTCTGAGCGGAGCGTAATTTTGGAATTATATGTGACATTATGTTAAAGAGTACTAAACTAACTAAAGTTCAGATAAATAAGCAAGGATGGCCAATGCACATTCTGGAGATTGGGATTTCTTTATCTATCAGATTTCTAAGGACATTTACACACAACCATATCATATGGCACGTTCATGGATTTTTCACGGCCATTTAAAAATGAGATGAAAACTAAAAGCAGATGGACTCTGTACCATGTGTTTCAAAACCTTGTCCAGGCCAACAGCAGGAAGCACTGGAGGGATCAGAGGCTGGTTCTTTTCAAAGAAAAGCATGGGAGATTTCACAGGATCAAACTTTGAGGGAGCCCACCACCTATTCACAAGAAGCAAAGAGCCATAAAAACAGTCAATGAAAAATCTTTCACATGATAAAAACAACCAAAAAAGATGCAGGGTCGGCACAGAAAAGAAATTCTAGTAGCTAAAGCCAATTATATATAAAACGAATATAGACCAGATTTCACATCCTACATTGTTCAGAAAAATTACAGTAACTTAAATTACCAGTGTCCTGTGTTGAAGATTAGAACATCATGGAAGCTCGGAGCATCCGCCCATGTGCCTTCTGGAATATCAACATCAACTCTATAACCCTCTTTATATCCAAGAGATTCCAACTCACCCCCATTAGCATTAGCTGACCACCTAAACAAACAAAAGCAGAACATGCCTAAGTAGTTTCAAATCTTGAAGTACCATAACCAAGAACTCCATTTTTTACCAAAATGCTAACATGCAAGAAGATAAGATTGGCATAGCAAGCAGAGCTTACCTACCATATCGCGCCAAAAGATTAGTTCGATGATACGCAATAGTAAGATTATACAGAAGAAAAGTAAAGCCACGATCAGCCCCAGCTGGTCTCCACTTTTTCACATCACTTGACACCCTTTTTAGAGAGCAAAAGAGAGAAACAAACATATTCCTATTCAACGAGTCCCCGACAAATCCTGCACTGTTACACCATTCATTAGCTCCAAAGAAAGCACAAGAAATACATACATAATGATTAATTTAGAGAGAGAGTACCGATGCTGGTGTCTCTAAAGGTCTGCAAGAACCTGACCGGGTCGAAGGGAGGGAGATCACACCCGTTAGGCTGCCATCGCCACTTAATGATGTCTTTAGCATTTGATTTATTGCCAGCAATGCAATTCCAACCTTTGAATATTTCTTTACATGTACTGTCATATTTGTTGGGTATCCAATTTGGGTCGTAGATCCAGGAACCATGAGAGTAATTGCAGGGAGTGGAGGTTAGTGTTGGGGTGGATCTGAAATGGATGGTTTCGTTAGAGATTGAGGCTCTTTTGGAGAAGGAGAGGGAGAGAGCGAGGAAGATGGAGGCGAAGCAGAGGAGAGAGAGCAAGGGAAAGAGTGGGAGTTTTTTGGGCTGCTGGTCTTTTGTGGCCATGGGGTGATGGGGAGGGATGCTGGAAGTGGAAACTGGCGCACGTTAGCATCCACTTCTGGTTTTTTTTTTTTATAGTTGAGCTGGTTTATTATTGTTTCTTTCTATCAGCCAGTCTATTAGTACAAGTAGTATTTGTTTTTTAAAGTGTATTTTTTTAATATATTAAAATATTTTTTTTATTTTTAAAAATATTATTTTTAATATTATTATCAAAATAATTCAAAAATATAAAAGTTAAAGTTAAAATAAAAAATAAAAAAATATATAGGCAGCATTGCCAAATAAGTTCTAATTATATGATTATACTAGAAATAAACTAAGTTATGCTAGCTTAATGTGTCTAGTGTAGAGATAGTTTTTGCAGTTATAGTTTGAAATATATGTTTGTAAAAAGTTAAAAAATAAAGTTTTTTCATAACCAATATTTTAAAAAAATTAATGAGAAACATATAAAATCATGATGTGTTTAATTAACCTAACACTTTTAAAATAGTAGTTAGGATAAAATATAATTTCCACTATACCTCGTCACACTACAATGCAGATTTTAAGACTAGTAAATTTTATTGTAATTTGTTATGCCGGATCAAAAATTATTTTTTAATGTAAAAAAAAGTATAGGTATTGTCATAATAAATTTTAGTTTATAAAATAAATTATGATGAATTGAAAAGTTGGTACGTATGTTTAATCAAATCAATCAAGAATTATATACATAAATAAATGCTAGAAAGAGATTTGTGATATAAATAAAAGGCTATATTAAGAAACTAAACGATAAGTGCATATCAAAATATTTGATTTCTTATGGCAAGAAGTTATTAATTTTTTTTATTTAAGTATATGTAAATAAAAAAATAAATTATATAAAAATATAAGAATATTACCTAGGAATTTGTTTTGTCTATTTTTCTTGTAATCACATGATGATAATTAAAAACAAAAGTTGTGCAAGAACAAAAATTAAAAATAAATAAAAATCACAAAGGACCGTAAAACAATGCTTGATAGTTTTATATATATATAAAAAAATATTCTTAAAATTGATATTTTTAATATATTTTAAAGTTATTTATTTTCATGAGATTTAATAAGGTAATGGGCCTAATATATGCATTTGGGCCTAGGTGGCCCATCACACTTGTCCAATTAAAAAAAAATCCAAGCCCGTGCATGTGGTTTTTTTTTCTTTGACACGAGAGGCCGACATATCATTTATCTTTTAAAAAAACAATAAAAGTAGAGGATACGTCATTTACTTGCTTGGTTTTCAACCACTAGAATGATGGTTGATCAAACTGGGGTTTTTTTTATTATTATTAAAAATCCACTTTTCAATATATTCTCATCCGAAAAAATCCTAATAAGCTTCCTTTGTCATGTCATGTCAACATATATAATTTTGACAATTTGAAATGTTGGTGGGAAAACAAGACTAAAAAAAATTATATCATTTTCACCTTTAAAATAGTCTGCAATTCAGATTCAAATGTTTTTAAAAAAACAGGAGAGGCCGAGATATCATTTGTCGTTTTAAAAAACAATAAAAGTAGAGGATACGTCATTTACTTGCTTAGTTTTCAACCACTAAAATGATACGAGTGGAACTGGAAGATTCAGTCAGATGAAATCGATTATAAATGGAGAACAAAGTAATTGGGGACCTACAAAAGGCATGAAGCTGATTGCACGCGGCTCTGCCAATGATGACAACGGCAATTCTTCATGTGTGTATGAATTTGGAAAGTTTTTTGTAATTCTCATTGAACATACATCTACCGTCCAGCAAGGAACTTGAAAAAAGCGATGTAGTATAAACAAAAACCATCAAAATTCGTGACGGCTTGCAACATGCAATTCTTCAGCTTTAAAGGGAAGAGCTTCAGGAAACTAGAACCCGTTTAAACAACAAGGTAATGGAACTCGCAGCTAAACCCGAGTACAGTATAGTATCGTCTCCGAAACACCATCAAAGTTCTTGCCTTCAACACATTTTAGAGCTTCAGGAAACAAATGACAAAATACAAGAAAAATAAAATGAAGATAAAAAGTAAAAGATTTTCCATGCTGATTTTATCATATCAAAAATGAAACTTGAGACATGTTCTGCGGTCAGTAAAGAACAGGTCTGGATAAACCGACAGAACATAAATACAAGCAATAGCAGCAGATAGAATGCAAAAACTTATCTTATAAAGAATAGTGGAAGTGAATTCATACATGCTTACTTTCCTCAATAAATAATGATCAAGAGATTTACTGTATCAAGATAAGAACCAACATGAACATAATTCCACAAAATAGCTTATCATTGGCATGGTTTGTTGCCAGTTTGCAGACACAGCAATGGAAAATGTTATGACACCAAAACTTTCAATCATATGACTGGAGGTGGAAAACTTGGCAGGCTGGCTTATATGACTTCTTCAATGCCGCCTGCTCAAACTTCTTTAAGGCAGATTCATTCTCTTGCAAACCAGTCTGAACAAAGTACCTTATCCACCATGTTGAGGTCCGGAATTTGGCCTTCACAAGAATAACAATTTAGGTATCTCTTCTAGAATAGAATCTTAGTTTCTCTAATCATAAACATACAAATTCACAGCATGATACAACAAAGAATAATGCGACTGAGAGCTATGCGCTGTATAAAAATTCAAATGGATGTATAGATTCTATCTTAGAAATGATCAGAATTTCCATATTCCTTGTACCTTTCTCCCTCAATGAGAGAAAGCAAACCCTTTCAACAACTGACTTAACACCTAAAGGCATAGAAAGCACACCCAGCAGACTAACATTCAAGCAAAAGAATAGTATTGGCAAAAACAGTGAGATCTTAATGTATAGAAAATCCAAAAAGTGAATAACATTGGCCACTTACCGGACGACCAAACTTAGACAACTCTGTAACTTTAACTCTTTGCTGACCTGGGGCGCCTACAGAAGGAAAAAAGAGATCAACAATCAGATCAGAAGAGCTATTTGAATGACATAAATTATCAGATGAAAAAAAATGCATTAGCAATATAAACAGACTATTTAGATGTCTGTTTATAGCATGGCAGTACAAATAATTATGTTTTACAAGAATATCATTTTCCTAATCAATGATTATGAAATAATGAGAGCACAGTTTGGACTCTTTACCCTCAGCATCTTTCTTTGACAAGGGAAGAGCCTTGGGTGATAAAAAGGAACATGACTAAAGGTGCACTCTATCTCTCTTCATGGTGTTTGATCCTTACAAGTAACCAGGTCATGGCAAGTTTAGGATATAATATTTTAAGGTGAATGCAGTCCCTAGTTGAGCCTTCTACTGTTCAAAACACTGTTGACGAAAAAGAGTAATTTTCAGCTCGCCTTCTGATTTACATGAATGCTTGCGGAAATACTAACAGCCTAAAAGAGAGTAAGCACATGACCAATTACCAGAAAATACAACTAGGCCATCAGCAGCCACCCTTGCCAATTCTGGAAGTGTTTTGTTGAGATATTTTGGAGACAAGTAATCCAATGCATCTGACACTATAACAAGAGAGAATGATTTTGGCCGGTAGGGCAGAGGAAATTTGATATCAGCTACACGCACAAGGCCTTTGCGCACAAGGCTCTTGCAGTTGGCACTCACATCATCTAAGTCATATGGCTCCACACCCCAGGCCTCGGTATCCTCTTCTTTTAATAAGCTTGATACTGCAGAACAAGTGTCCGGGCCTACATGCAGTACTTTACGCATGCTGTCACCATAAGCCTTCTTCAGAATAGGTATCGCTCTTTGGACTTCTAGTGTGCAAGAAACACCACCTGCATATGAATACCCCCAAATCTCAGATTCCTGGAATTTTTACGCTGGCAACATTCCTAGACAAGAGAGAACACTCAAAATGTTCTTAGTAATCTTCATTGTCCCTTATACAAACCATTAAGAGCAAAGAGATACATGCAAAGTCTAGATCAAAGGCAAAAGCTGGGGACTGCACTTGGCTAAGGATTAATCAAAAGCTCAAAACTCCAGATAACTCTCAATCACAACAAGAAAGGCAATGAGGAAATGCAAGTTGTCCATAACAAAAACAGCTAATAACATTATATTGCAGTCAAGGAAATGAAGATTTTAGCCAATGTTTACTTAAGAATCACACTGAAAAAGAGTCCATATTAAAGTAGTATGAAAAAGCTTCTCTAAGAGTTCTCTGAATATGATAGATACCATATATAAACTCAGGAAAAATAAATGGAACACTAAAGAAAAATCCTGATACCAACTAATTCAACAGAGTTGCATCTTTCAATATGCCAGTTAACGTAACAGACCCAAACAAGTACAAACTAAGAAGGAAAAATATAAGATATCATTTAAATTTACCTTCAGTCTTGCTTAAAGCTTCTCTATTGGAGATATGCCCACCTGTCACACAAAAAGATCATAAATTCACAAGACTTGTAGCATATAAAACTTTCATGTTCAAACTCGTCTGCCTATAATAATTGAATTCAAAGTCTACAAAAAGGAAACCAAACTGAAACACGAAATTCGTTACAACCATGCTTTATTTCCTTTACTTTTGTTTCGATATTAGCTGTTTTCCCTTCTTTAAGTGTAAGAAAATATGCTATGCTATTCATGTTAGCAGGAAAAACAAAGTTAATGCTTCTTGTTTACTTAAACCAGATCAGATCCAGCAGTAAATCAGTATCAGATGTAACAGATCAAAGTCGGTAGAGAAACCAAAAACCTGAGCCACTGTAACAGTATCCAATAAGAAGAATCGCGCCCTGAAATCAACAAAAGAACAAATTCAAGCAGCAGATTTCACACTAAACCCTAAACCACTTTACTTACTAACTTGTCATCCCAAAGAAAATGAAAATTACAAAGAGCAATAAAAATTACCACGACAACAAGGCCAATGGATAGTAACGGCGACGAACGCGATTTAGAATGCATCGACCCAGCAAAAGGAAGACTTCCTCCATCAGCCAAACGTCTGGCAGGATTCCCTGGCCTCCTCGACATTTTTTGTTATTTAACCTAAAACAAAAGAGGCCTGCCTGCAATCAAACCAGAAACGCGCCAATTATAATGGCATTTTCTTTCAATTAACACAGCACATATGTCACATCAATTTACAAATCAACCATTTTTTTATTGCTGTGGAGAGAATTACCTGAGAGATCGAATGGAAAGGGTTAGGGGTGGAGATCTTTTAAAGCGCGATCTGGATCTATCTGTTTTGATGGTAAGCTAGTTGGGAGAGCGAGCGAGAGACCCAGAGATTGATTGCTTGATCCAAATCGAACTTGCATTTATTTATTTATTTATTCATTATTTCATTTAAATTTATCTGCCTATACTTTGCGAGTGAAATCCAGCCAGCGCCAGAGCGGGGATCCATTCTGTGCAGCCTTACTAGGATTTGATACTGGGCACGAGGCCCAGTTCTGTTCTGAATACAAAAAGGCCCACGTATCCTTTAGTCCAGTAAAGGCCCACGCTCACAGCTTTGTTTGTGCTTGGCTCGGACTTGACCAGAAATAATCACCTCATGCGATAGAAATTTCAAGGCATTTATCATTAGAAAATGGAACATCATCGACGCGTGAGAAACACGTTTTGGTTAGGGTTTTTTTTTCAATATTAAAATAAAAAACATAGATTTTAATAATTTAAAAGGGTGATGAGAATCCTATGCTATCATCTATGTCCATCAAAATTTATAATTTTTTTAGCGATAATTGAAACGGTAAACAAAATCTGCATGGCTACTATTTTTATTAGGATACCCATAAATGGAGCCACCAAGCAAACTCAAAATACTTTAATCTAGTTTCAGACAATGTTTGCACGTGATCGGATTCGGATAGGAGAGAAAAAATGTTCCAGAATGATGAGACTATGTGTATGCAGATTAAGATTTAGTATGTAAAAATCAATGTTGTTGTATTTAGAGATTATAGAGATAATACGTGGGTTGAATTTTTTAATACTTATATCATATTTATTATTTATGAAGTAAAAAATTTTGATATTGATAAATTATTTATTAGATTTTGGGCATTCATTGTCCAACTATTATTTATTATTCAATAAAAAATAAAATAATTAATATATATATACACACCCCCTAGTTCCGCCCCTGCACACACATGTATGTAACACGTATTGAATGATACAATTATAGAATTATAAATTTTATATATGTGTTTTATGACACAGTATATTAAAAACAATCAATATGATATACAAACATATTTATATAATATAAATACATAACTTGAATCAGGTTTAAGCGAGTTTCAAATTGAATTTAGTAATGTTTATAATTACTCATTATTTATCAGATAAAATAATTATTTAAAAAATAATTATGTATTTAAATTAGGTTAGATTAATATATATAGAGTTTAAATTAAATTATCATTTTTAATGATGTTAATTATTGCTAAATTAATTGACAAACCCACTTGATGTCCATTTAAATTAAATAATTGACAAAACCACTTGGTATTAATTATTCCTGTTTTTCCGGGAAATTAATCGGAAGGCATGTTTAATGCAAATATAAATACAGAGCAAACACCGACCACGGAATTTCAAAAGATCATGCCATACCCTAACACTGCACGTGAAAATTAAAAGTATTTTGTCACTGAAGAGTTGGTGGCAAACATGGAAAGCAACTCTTGGAATGTTGGTGTTCTTTGAATATAGTTATGATTAATTTTTTAAATGTTTTTTATTTAAAAATATATTAAATAATATTTTTTTTATTTTTTTAAAAATATTTTTAATATCAATATATTTAAACAATAAAAAATATTAATATTTTTTAAAAAATTAAATTCTGCTCCACCCAATTAAAATGCAATACCAAATAATAACTTAACTAGAGATAGTTTAGCGCAGCCGTTTAACTGTCATTTTATTATTATTTTTATTTATTTTTATTTTTTAACACGATGTTATAAATAATTTTTTAAAAAATTTATAAAAAAATTTATTTTTTATTACTGTACCAAACAACTTAGAGTCTCGTGTACTATCGAATCTCTCCGTCATTTCCCTTTCGTTGAGTCCCAAAGAGTCTTTGCCACTTGATATGCATGGGCTCTTGAAATCTGCCTTGTCTGATTCTCTGTCAAGTTCGCGACGGCAGATCAAATTATTGAGGGATCATAAATCACAAAACAACAAATTTGCAATTGTAAGCCAGTCAGGTTCCTTTCGTCACTTTTATTCGTTTCAGATGATGTTTGGTTTTTTAAAAAAACTTTGCATTATTTTTTATATTATTTTGATATATTAATATTTAAAAAATAAATTATTATTTTAATATATATTTTCATATAAAAAATATTTTTAAAAATAACTCTCCACACAATACTTATTAGAAAATAATATAAATCATATATTGAAACTCCACTAATAACTAAACACCTTAAGTTTTTTTTTATTGAATTAGTTACTTGATATTATATCGGAATCTTGATGATCAAGCAGCTACGAGTTTAAATCTTACCATCCTTATTTATTTGATAAAAAATAAATATAAGATAATATAAATTTTTACAAGTTTAAATAACTTTCACTTAAAATAATATATAAATTATATCTGGAACTTTTAAAACTATTAAATTAAAATATTTATTTTACAGTACTAAACATTCTGATGGAACTTCACCTAAACACCAAAACTATGTATAGAGAGCTTGCAATTTCATGCATTCCCTTCCGAAGGACTAGAACGAAAGCAACAGCACGGATTTGAAGGTAGTAGTGCTGTGTTTAAATAGATTCACCCTCTTTCTCTTTTTCTTTTTCTTTTTTCAATTCAAGGAGTTAGCATTTAGATTAAAAAAATAATTTTTTTAACACATTACACCATACATTTCATGTAAGCTGATCTAAAAATATTTATTATCGA
The DNA here is from genome assembly GCA_033617975.1 of Populus alba x Populus glandulosa. Lineage (NCBI taxonomy): Eukaryota > Viridiplantae > Streptophyta > Magnoliopsida > Malpighiales > Salicaceae > Populus > Populus alba x Populus glandulosa. The sequence continues at coordinate 11,478,371 of CM066151.1, read as the reverse complement.
ATAAAATATTGTGTTTTTTTTTCTAGACAAGAAACTTTTTTTTGGTCCAGTGAGTTTTCTAGTTTTTGACAAAACTCACTGTCTTATTAATTGAAAATGTTTCCCGGTATTAAAAGAGAGAGAGAAAGAGGCCAGAAAGCCCAAAACTGTTGACGATGAATTAATTAATGGCAGTCATGACAACTGTATATTTCGCAGCCTGTGGAAGAGGATATGTATAACCGCATATTCGCAGACCGCGAGCCAAAAAAATTACGCTGTTTGTTTTTAAAATAGGGTGCGCTTTAAAAGCGGATTCGATTTTTTAAAAATATTACATTATTTTTTTTAATTTTTAATTTTTTTCACCCGTGTTTCAATATGAATTTTTAAAAATTTTAAATTATTTTTTTTTGAAATATTTTTATGTGTTTTTTAATTGTTTTAATATATTAATAATAAAAATAAAATTTTAAAAATAGTAAAATATTATCTTGATAGATTATCGCATAAAAGAGCACTGCTCACCACTTTCCACGACAGTCCCTCAAGGGAAAACGGACCACAGCGCCGGCACACACGCCACACGTAATCCTCATACAGAGCCCACAACACTCCTTCCATTCCGTCTCTCCATATTTTCCTTCCATTATCTACATCACTTTCAAAAGCAAATCCCCCCCCGCCTGCCGGCAACCAAGTCTCCGTGCACAACCTCCTCCTCCTCTCTCCCAGCATAACACACAATCCTTACATGGTCATAGTCACTTTTTAGCCGTTTAATTCAGTGCTTGCACGATTCTTCTAGAAATCAATCATTTCCTAAAAGTAGTCAAGAAAGATCCGCCTTTTCATTTCTTCATAACCTTTTCGAAAAACCACGTTTCTTTCACTCTTTTTTTTTTTGGAAAGGACTTTCCTTGCGAACTGTGAGCGAACTGATTCGAGAAAGTTCATATAAAAAAATATGGAGGAAATTTTGCACTGGTTGGTGTTTCTCTAACGATTAATCACTACTGAAGTTCTTGATTTTTGAGAATTTAGAAGAGAGAAGTTCGGAATGGCGGTGGAGTATGAGTGCTGCGAAACGGATTTCTTTGTAAACATTGTGATAATAGTTTTGCTCGTGTTGTTCGCTGGACTGATGTCTGGCCTTACTCTGGGCCTTATGTCTATGAGTATCGTCGATCTTGAAGTTCTTGCTAAATCCGGTACTCCAAAAAATCGAAAATACGCAGGTACAGCGTTTATGCTACTTTTTTTTTTATTTTTTTATAAAAGCCTTATTTAGACCGTTTAAGTTCTGTTTGGATAGTGAGAAAATCGGAGTTTTGTCGTACGGGACTTCGGGAAGTGATAATTAGTTTCAAGACTTATTAAGTGTTTAATAATGGTTATTAGCTAGCCTGCCTTGTAGATTTGGCTTTTATGCCTCGATAACTTTTTAAGAGGGTTCATGAATAATAAACTCCAGATGGGTGATGGTAACCTTATACCACTGAACATAAACAAACAATTTATTTATTTTATTTATTAAAAAAAACAATTAAATTGTTTTATTGAATGAAAATATTTCATTTGTAGTTGTAGGCCTTTGGTAGTTGCGGAACGAGTAATTGAAATCATAGCTTATAAGAGATTTCATGACTGGGTTTTATTATTGCCTGTGGCTTGTCATAAACAGCGAAAATATTGCCAGTGGTTAAAAACCAGCATTTGTTGCTTTGCACGCTCCTTATATGCAACGCTACTGCTATGGAGGTATGTTCTGTAGAGATGTAATTAATAAGCATTGATTATTATTTTTCAAATCAAATGTCTGTTTTGTTTTACTTTGTCAGGCACTTCCAATTTTTCTTGATAGTCTGGTTACAGCTGGGGTTGCTATTGTAATTTCAGTAACTCTGATTCTTCTATTTGGCGAGGTGAGGCATCCATATTGATTTGTGCATTTTTATTAGTTTTTTTAAAGCACTCAGGAATTGTGGGTAGATGTACAGTAGAACCGTGGAAGCAAAGGTTTGCTAGTTTGACTTGCTTTCGATATGCTACTTGAAAATTAATGCTTTTTTACTACGGGTTTTGTGATGATCCTCTCTGTTTTGGGACCTAGTTCTTTCACTGTTGCTAAATATACAGGCATTCTGCCGTTGCCAGTTTTTCTGACAAGAGATGCTTCTTGGGAATTATGGACTTGACAAGCCTGATTCTTCTAGAGTTTCATCTATAATTACATTTTTAAGATGGTATGAATGGCAGTATGGTTTACGGGCCTTCTGATTGTTCTTATATTTGGATATGCAGATTTTACCACAATCTGTTTGTTCCCGATATGGTTTGGCAATTGGTGCAACAGTGGCCCCGTTTGTCCGTCTTCTTGTTTGGATCTGTTTTCCTGTTGCCTATCCGATAAGCAAGGTGACACGTATGTTGGTTAAAGCTTGCGTGTGGTTGAACCCTCATAAACACTAGAGTGACTATTCATGTTTATGTGATATTTTCAGCTCCTGGACTATCTGCTGGGACATGGTCATGTTGCTCTTTTTCGCAGAGCTGAGTTGAAAACACTTGTAAATTTGCATGGTAACGAGGTGTGTTTAGTACCTTTCAGAATTACACATCGTAGAGCAGAATGTTATGCTTTATCGTCTACTTGTCTGTGTATGTCCTTGTATTTATCGCCATGCAGCTTATCTGCATGCTTCTTTTCCTGGTTCTTGTTTGTAGTCATTAAATCTGCCTATCAAGCCATCAATATGTGCAATTGTCTACCTGTATTAAAAATTTTCTGTTGCTTATAACCCATGTACAGATTCTGTTGTCTGCTACCCTTTTTCTCTCTCATATCTTCTATTAGCTTTGTAACACTGTCAGTGATGTTTATTAGGCTGGAAAAGGTGGAGAACTAACTCATGATGAGACAACAATTATTGCTGGAGCACTTGAGCTCACTGAGAAAACAGCTATTGATGCCATGACCCCTATATCTGAAACTTTTGCTATTGACATTAATGACAAACTTGACAGGTGTGGTGCTCAAAAGGGTAAACTGAAAAATCACTGCTGTTGCATGACATTCATTGTGATTTGCTGCGTTGTATATTTTTCATGTACAGGGAGTTGATGAGTTTGATATTGGAGAAAGGGCATAGCAGAGTGCCAGTTTATTATGAGCAGCCTACAAACATAATTGGACTGATTCTGGTAAATTGATGATATTAACATACTCAGCAACAATGAAAGAGATCTTTCTTTTCTTCATATACTTAGAATGATGGCCTTACGAACTAGCATTGGTTGAATAATGTGGTATACTAATAATCTTCTTTTGTTTGCCAACGTTTAGCATTTATTGGTTATCTTTTGTGCCAACTCTTTGTGCTCTCACTCAAGTGATTCGTGTGTCCTTAATTGGTTTGTAATTTATATGATGTGCAAAAAAAATTAAAAATCAAATATGACAAAGAACCGCGTCAATGGCCTTTTAGCTATGAGATTTTCTGCAGTTTCAGATAAAAAAATTGTTTCATTAGAACATAGCTTTCAGATTGTCTCTAAGAAGAGTGTGCCTTCCTTCTAATTCTCCTTTTGAGGACCCGTGGACCGTGGCCTCTGTGATAGGCTTTCAATCTGCATGAATTTATTTTTTGTTGGGCATTTCCCTTGTATGGTTTGCTTTTGTTTATGCTGTCTTTAGGTGCTCCTTGAGGCTTGTTCTATTATCTTTTCTGTTTAAAGCTAATGTATTTTCCCAAGACTAACTTCACTTTCTAGTAAATATTTTGGAATCAAGCTTTAGCTCTTAACAGGTTCATTTTTAAGTTTTAACCGTGATTTGCATTTTTTTTCTTTATGCAATAACCAAAAATAATGTTTCAATTTATGTGGAAACATATTCCCCTGACATGGACACTAGAAAGAGATAGGATGAACCACAAGGGGGCAAAGTGTTTTTAGAACTAAAGCATGGCCAGGGGAAATGAGGCATAGTTTTTGCAATAAAGGGTGACCAATTAAGACTACCTCTTGTGCTACTTGATTTTGTTTGGCACTTGATTTGTCCATCATATCTTGCCCTTACTTTCATATCTTCTGATCCGGGTTCATTCGCTTAATTAATTGGCTGAAACTTCTGATTACTTTTTCTTGATATTCTGATCATTTAGGCCAATAATTTGTTGACAATTCACCCAGAAGATAAGGTACCTGTAAAGAATGTCACTATACGCAGGATTCCCAGGTATCCTTTTGGTCAAGGATTGTATTTATGTACATGGTATATTTTTAGTTGTTCCTGGAGAACAAAATGCTGTTCATTGTTACCTACAGACTGATGGTTCTATCTGTTTGTGTTGTAGGGTTCCAGAAACTTTGCCTTTATATGATATATTGAATGAGTTTCAGAAAGGTCATAGCCACATGGCAGTTGTTATAAGGCAGTGTAAAAAGCCAGAGGAGCAGCCTGTAAGCAATGCTGGTGACAGTAAGTGTCAATTCATATGGGTATCCACTTCTGTTTGTAGTCCCAAGCTGCACTAGAATCTACCTAATTTGGAGAGCATCTGTCTTTATGGTAAGTAAATCATTTGATGATTATTACTCTCCTGTCTCCTGTATGCAACAGATCCGGTGAAAGAAGTTAAAGTTAATATTGATGGTGAAAAGCCTCCCAAGGACAAGACTTTGAAGAACAAGAGACCACTTCAAAAGTGGAAAAGCTTTCCCAACAGTGGAAACAATTCATTTAGAGGCTCAAGGAGCAAGAAGTGGACAGAGGACATGAACTCAAACATCTTGCACATAAATGGCAATCCACTCCCAAGGCTTCCTGAGGAAGAAGAAGCAGTTGGCATAATAACAATGGAAGATGTCATTGAAGAGCTTTTACAGGTAAACATTACGTTTTGCTATTCATATTACATATATCTCCCTCCAACAATTTCTAGAGACTACCTCATACTGTGATCTGATTTGCACAATGAACTATGTAGGAGGAGATCTTTGATGAGACAGATCATCATTTTGAATGACACTGCCTAGGTGAGCTGTAGTATATACTGCTGGATAGACAATGACGAAAAGGTTGTTCCAGATGAAAGATGGTACAATGATCAAAATCTCTTTTGCAGTAGTGATCGCGAAAAAGCAAATGCATGCTATTTTTTTATATATATAAAAGAGACGTGTGAGCTCGAGATAATTTTTATTTTCGTATATTTATAATAAAAATTAAAAAATCATTTGTGTTATTGAATCAAATATTAATGTTTGCTTACATTTTGATGTAATGAAGAATAATTCAATCTTTTAATCTTTAATTAATATTAAAGTTCTTTTACAATTTATTAGTTAATAATTTTTTAAAAAAGTTTTATAGAAAACAACATTATCTTTTCAATATGCATTTAAATTTCATTATCTTCAATATGCATTTAAATTTCATTATGACATCAAAAAATTAAAAATGTATCGATAAAACCGCATGTCCATGCCCCTAGGAAGCACCTGCGCCTGCGATCCTGAAGTGATCTGACGATGACAATTGGAACCCCTAGTTGGCGACAGCTTTATCCGAGATTCAAAAAACACAAGTCCTCTCCTCCGATTATTGAAAAAATATTCAGCAGTTTTCCGATCACATGGTTGATGCCGTATTTCCATTCCTCTCCATTAAAGACCTGTGTCGATCTTGATTTTCTACTGTTAAAAGGATGCAGAAAAAACTGTCCGGAATATGCATTGACAACCCCAACAATATTAATGGCCTTGTTGTAGCCAATAATAATAGTAATATTATTAATAATACTAGGAGTCTAGGAGAGGGCTAATTAATTTTATTCGGTGTTTTTTTTTAGTTTAACGTGGGTGTTTGGGCCAGCTTGCGCCTACCTCGACTAATCCCACGAGTCCTCCTGAAGTTAACGACCATGTAAGCCGGGCCAGCTTGCGCCTACCTCGACTAATCCCACGAGTCCTCCTGAAGTTAACGACCATGTAAGCCTCCAGTGGCCATGATATGAGCAACCCAGGACTCGAACCTGAAACCACAGATGGAGTAAATTTCTTAATTTCAAGCTCTTACTACTGGATCACCACCTAGATGGTTATTCGGTGTTTTGCTAAACGTGCTAGACATTAAAAATCTGGATGATGAGAACACCTGAACAGGAGGAGCCGCTCTGCTCAAAGAATAGACCCCGTTTAGCAGTGATGCAACTGTATTTTGAATTATTTTTTTAGCTTTAAATTAATTAAAAAAAATTAATATATTTCCCATAAAAAAACAATCTATGATATAATTACCAAATACTGTGCGCGAACAAGAATTATCATACATATTCGACACAATAAAGTTGTTAATCTTTAACGGGAACAATGATGTACAAACAGGGCCTTTACTAGTGTTTACTTCTTTTCTCATCCTTTCTCTTCCTTTTCTTATCTCTAGACCTTTCTTTAGATCTGTGCTTCCTAGAATGCTTCTTATCCCGGCTCTTTGAACAAACCTTCTTTTCCTTTTTAAGCCTATCTTTGTCATGCTCTTCTTCAGATGATTCGTAAGATTTCAGCGAAGAAGGCTTCTCTGGTCCAAAAACAACACGCTGCTGCTTCGCATCCAAGTTTCTGGACAGCTTTTCGTCAGGGTCTGGGCAAGGAGCAAGGTAAGGCCCTGTATCATCCATCCTTGAACCTACAGCACCTCGACCTCGCTTAACCCTGTGATAAACAAAAATATTCACGTCAAACCAACGAGGTTTTGCTTTTCTTTTCTTTTTTTTCCTCATAAATTTTGAACAAAGTTACAAATGATATTTGAGGAATAAATGAGTTTGAGAAAGTGGATAGAAGTTTTCCAAGACCTCGAGTGCAAAAATTCATCTACTTCTTCATCCCTTAAACCTCCATCTTCCCTCGAACAAGAGCTCCCTGCTATTTTGCTTGACGAGGATGGCATATTGGTATCGTTCTCATTTATAGAATGCCTTTGGCTTGTACTTCTAAAGACATTGCCAACATCCCTATGGTTCTTGCTGCTGTTACCATCATACCTTGATCTTCCTCTCAGCCTATCATCCAGCTCAAGCTCCTTTTCCCGGACCCGCCACATCTCATTCAGTTCAACAGCTCGATTTGCTGAAAAGAGTAGATCAATTAAAAATCAAAAGTGAAAGATAAAACAAAAATCAGTGGCATAATATCAAGCCAATACTAAGTCTGTTAACAAAACGGTGATGAAATCAAGAGAAGAAAATACATACATAGATGACATTTTTATATAGAAAAAACAAAAGAAAAGAAAGATAATTGGTCTCATTTCAAGTCCCTGTAAAAGACAGGGACATCATTACATTGCACACAATTTGCAAGGATCCCTTAATGGGTGCGCATGGATCTTTAACTATACAAGTCAATTTTCACATGTTGAAATATGGTAGACAAAGATTGTTGAATATGTACGCAAATACCCAACCAATCATTATCCTTTAATCCCATGATCCCATGGGGTTCCACCTAAAAATCCCAAAGAAGGTTTGTTTTGAGATTATATGAAGAAAATCTGTTAGATGATTAAGCACAACTTTATTCTTTAGACAACTGGGTAAACTTTATGCTGTTTCCATATCCATTTTTTAATCTCCATAGCTAGACTTCAATTAGAAAAGGTCAGCCAACTCACAAAAAAATATTTTCATGGAACCCAGATGACGACTTTCGGCAGGGTATGCTATTACTATTACTAATAGACGGTGTACAGTCACGCATTTTTATGTGATAGCACTAAAGCATCAACACAAAGGATGACAAGCTGAAAACTAAAAGCAATTAAACACTGACTTTGCTGCACTCCAAGGACAGTTGCAGTGAGGAAGCGAGAATTTGGTCGTGCTCTTACTTTAGGCCGTTCAAGGTAAACATGCACGCCTTCCCTCTCAGCTCGCTGCCGCAATTCCGCTGCTTCTTTCATAAGAATTGCAGCTATTCTGTTCTCAGTCTCTAGATCCATTAAAACCTGCAAAACATGCTCCAAAGCACCAGTTGAGTAACAAGTTCGAGATAGTACATGTTAGTATTATGTTGCATCTTTGGCATCCGCGCATACCTGCTATGATTGCTTGAAAAATAAAGATTGATCAATGGCTAAGTATGTATGCAAACAGAGTATTGGGTTCATAGCTATGGTTGGATTGGTATATATAGTGGGCAAGCCCAAACTCACGCACATGACACGAAAAGTTAGTGTGATTCCTCGTTGGAAAATTATGGATAACACAAATGCCAAATCAGCTATGAGTAGTTGCGTGTTTTTCTACTTAAGCTATCAGCTAACAAGCTGGCTAGTGAAATCTTGAAAGGCAGATACAGTTCCATGAATAACTGGGTAGATTTATTATGCTTCTTGTCATATATTGAAAATATAAACCGAATTTTAAATTAAAGCTAGTTAATTAAACCGATTTTGCACCACAAGAGCTATAAAGACACTGCAGTATTTCCTTTGCTTTGAAAACAATTTAAAATTTTGAATACCATTAATTTCAGTTAGTTTCTAACAACTCAACCAGGAAATTTCAGTTATTTGTTATGTCCAAAACAATCGTTATTAACAGGAAATAAACAAATTGGAATGAAAACTAACCCAATTGATCCGATTTTCATTAAAGTACAAGTTATTGTCTAACACGGCAAAAATCAGCAAAATTAAAGTTTCTTTTGTATTCCTCGATATTCTCAGCAATCAAGCAACAAAAGCTGAAAAATCAAATCTTGAAGCCATTAAAAAGACAACAACTTACCGAATTGGTTTAAAGAAAAGGCAATTGTAAGAAAAATAGAGATCCGAACTCAGACGAGCAAAAAGAATGTCGCCTTTGCTCTCCCAGTCTCCCTCCTTTCACGCCTTCGGATTTCCAAGGAAAACCCGTAACCCTAGGTTTTTCATATATTTCCGCTAGATTAGAAACATACGCGTCGCCTACTGCTAGAATTTTCTCACGAATAGAGTAGGGGCCGGTTTGAAGTAAGGCCCATGCACCATTAGGCCTTGTAACGCCAATATTTAGTATCTCGCAGTTGACTTTCACGCGTCCCAGAACAGCTGGCTTTTTTAATTAAATTTTTTAATATATTTTTTACTTAAAAATATATTAAAATAAAAATTTTAAATTTTAATATTAACATATCAAAATAATAAAAAACATTAAAAAATATTGATTTTAAATTTTTTAATAAAAAAATCAAAATTTTTAAAAATTATAATTGAAATGCATGGATTGTAAATCTATTAAGAGGATATAATATTTTTATAAAATATAAAAATATATAGGTCTTGACAAAAAAATAGTGTTAGTATTAAACCTAGAATGCAATAGATTTAATTTTTTTTTCAAGATAGACTTTCATATTAACATATTTCTTGTTTATCCTAACCAATACAATATTTTTAGCAAAAATCATTGTTTTTATTTTAAAAAAATATTTTATGATTTTTAAAGTAAGTTAGCAAACAATCTTAAAATAGTATATACATGTTTTATGTGATTAAAAGCTAAAAATAATAATAAATATGGTAATATTATGTTCAGAATATATTTAAAAATATAATAAAAATAAAAATTCAATTGAATTTTCATAAAAAATTATTATTATTATTTTAAAAAATATTAATTGTTATTTTAAAAAAATATTAATTATTAAATAAAAATATAAGACAATATTTAATAACCATGTCTCAGTTGAAGAGTTAGTGACTCTCATGATTTTTTCAGCTTGATAAAAACAAAAAAAGAAAAAAGAAGAAGAAAGCAAGGGGCTAGGCCTATTGCTTCCTCCTTATCTTATTGAGAATGAAAAAATAAACGATATTTGATTTATCATGATTTAATAAATATTATAACTTTTAATAGGATTTAACCTTATAACCTCGACCTTGTTTCATGCATGCTAGCCACTTCACGCACAACACACAATTGGTATATGATGATTAAAACAATATATTAACATGCTATGATGCTCATATAAACAACAAACAATCATTGATGGTACTGTTTGGAAACGTAGTGCAAATCATATTCTCAAAAAAAATTATTTGATTTTGTTAAAAATTAAAAATTTTTATGTGTTTTAGATAATTTTGATGCACTAATTTTAAAAATAGTTTTAAATTTTTTTTAAAAAAATCATTTTAATATAAAAAAAAATTTAAAAAACAATTATAATTACATATTAACCTTGGGTTATTTTAGAGCATGTGGGTAATATTCTAAAAACTAAAAGAGATGCACGAATGAAAAACATGCCTCGTATCACGAACAACCAACATGCGGGCCTGCCACTTGTTTCTATACTATTCACGATATCTCTTCATGTCACTTGTGCAATCCGTATTGTAATAGATCGGTAGCTTATGCTGCACTGCGAGCTAGATCATAATAAGAAGTTTATAGTAAAAAAAAAGAGAATAGGATGCTAAAGGATTTCTAACATGTTTTTTTCAGAAATAACAAAAATCCACGAATTGGTCGTAGATTTTATCATATTCAATAAGTTCGTTTTATTCAATTATATAACATTAAAAATAAACAATCATAGTAGTATGAATTAAAATAAATAAAAAATAATCATGATGACTTGGAAAAAAAAACATGTAATGTTGTGAAGATATTTTTACAGTCTTATATGATATCAAGGTTAAAATTAAATGGATACATTTTCAATTAACTTAAGAAGAAAATATATGTAAACATATACCAATTAATAAAATATTGAAGAATAACAAAAAAATTCAATATAAAAAAAAAACACAAATTAATAAGGGTTAACATACCAAATACACGATTTAGATTATATGAATAAAATATCATTATACAAAGCAAATAAAAACAAATGCAAAGTCCAACCTACTTCATGCAAAATAATGAAAAAAAAATCAATTAATAAAAACAATATAATTCAAATAACCCGGTGAACTTATCAAATATCAAACTTAAGTTATGGGACTAGAATGATCCATTAATAGCAAACAAAAAAAATATCAAGTGTAATTTCCAAATAACCAATATTAAATGGCAAGATTGAAAAATAATTGTTGCTAAAAATAATAATAAAAAGAAAATATAGATCAAAATCAACAAAAAAAAAAAAATTAACATCCGTTTTTACCTTTTTGAAGAGTGTTAGATGCGGAAACCAATGGGAGAAGATAGTTAAAAAAGGGAAAGGAAAGAAAAGGAAGAATTATTAGTCAAAGCGACACGAGATCTTGGCGCACCAACACACGCTACCTCACAAGAATGCCATTGGTGAGACAATCCTAATTCCTAACAACATCAGTGAATATCATAGTTTTCAGACTGGATTTGATGGCTGGTCCGTTTGGGTTTTAAATTTTAACTGAGTTATTAGGTTAATCAGGTTATTTTTTTTTTAAAATCAAAATAATATTATTTTAGATAAAAAAATGAAAGATAATGAGTTATAATTAAATTTTTAATTGGCTCTTGCTGGGTCAACCTTCACACAAAATTTTTCCTTACTTTATTTTTTTTTAACCTAGTTCGATTCGAGCACCAGGTTTACCAGGTTCTAGATTAACTTGTCGATTTGGATCAAATTTCAAAACTATGGTAAAGACCATCTCAGGAGCTTGGAAAAAGACACATGCACCACTATAATTATAGTGGTTTTCCCCACCGATAACGCATGAATTAAAATAAAATTTAATTTTGTTATATTAAGTATTAATTTTATATTAATTTTATTTTTTAATAATAAAAGAACTTAATATAAAGTTAACCATAACAAAATATTAAACTAATCTAAATAAATTATCAAACTTAATTCTAAATCAATTTAATATAAAAAAGTATTAAAAAATTAAAATATTTTTAAAAATCAAATGATAAAAAAATAAATAAAATCTAAACATCAGTCATCGTGATCATGGTCGCTATAATAGATATTTTAGTTTTCTTTTATCTTCTTTTATTTAATTTGATTTTGATTTTAATTTATTTAATTTAATAAAGGAATAGAAAAACGAATAAATGAAAGGAAGAAAACCTTTAGGGCAGCTTCTTTCAAAATACAAGCACCGTCACTCCCGTGCTCTGCTCTCAAAACCCGTGAGCTGCGGTGAAAAAGCGAAAAATGTCGCCGACGCAACTTTTATCGACTTCGATTTCTTCTTCTTCCTCTGCTTTTTTAGCCGCACCTGTTGCCTTCAAAGCTAGGTACTCGACTGGTCTTACCATCTTGATTCGGCATTTGTGTTTGTGTTTCGGTTTCTTAATCCCTTTTCACCTCGAACTCTCTCTCTATGCAGAAACCAGAATGTTTCGTTCGCGTCGAAAACGCCTTCTATTTGCACGTGTGCTGCTGCTCCTCAAGAACAGAAAACCGGTGCGTTTTTGTTTTCTAAACTTTCTTTCTTTCTTTCCGTGCTGGAATTTATTTTATTTTTATGTTCTTATTTCATTCTTTTTGTGAAGTTTACAAAACACAAGTCTCCCGCAATGCAAATATTGCAAAGCTTCAAGCTGGTTACTTATTTCCAGAGGTTTGTGATTAATTCTCCTCAAAATACTGATAAATTTCGAGCAGAGAAAATAGAGGCGTTTTATTTTTGGTATGGAATCGGAAAAAAATTCAAAATGATGCTATCTTTCTTTGTGTTTTCTATCTCTGTGCTGTGAAAATAATAATAGGTTGCTCGAAGGAGGAATGCGCACATGCTGAAATACCCTGATGCAAAAGTGATAAGCCTTGGAATTGGTGACACTACAGAACCTATCCCAGAAGTTATAACTTCTGCAATAGCAAAGGTAAGGCTTATTTTTGTTTAACGTAAATAGCTTTTATTATTAATGATTGTTTTATGGTTTACGATTGAGGTCTGTATCGAAAACCTAGTCTGCTTATTTTTATTTTTTTTGCATTAACCATCTACTAAAAGAACCATCTTGAGCTAATAGATGTGTATGTGTGTCTAGCTTTTAATTCAACTGTTTCTGTTACATAATATGAAAACAGTATTGCTAATGTTTTTCTTTTAAGCATTTTCTGTCTGTCTATGTATCTGAATTTTCTTTTCTTTTCTAATTGTTGGCAGAGAGCTGAAGCACTGTCTACTTTGGAGGGTTACAGTGGTTATGGACCTGAACAAGGTGAAAAGGTATGTGAGCATTATAATCAGACACACTATTTTCATTTTGCTGAAATTTCAGGTGTTTGATAGTTTTGAGCATTTTTTATGGATTTTGGTGAGATGTTTTGCATTTTTTTTAACTATAATCACCCACTTAATTTTTTTTTTTTTGTAGATGAAATGTTAGAAGTCCTTTTTAAATGACAATAAGATTTCTTATAAAAATAATCATTCCCATTTGTATGGTAATTTTTAGGTGCCATGTGTTTTGCTCTGAATGCATTGCTTCTGGCATGTTCTTGAACAAGATAAACTATTCAACTGTTCTAGTTTTTATGAGGTTTATTATGTGGTCTCTGTTCTCTGATATCAAGCCTTGTGACAGTTAAGAGTAACACAAATTGTTAATCCGTGCAGCCTTTGAGAACTGCAATTGCTTCAACATTTTATGCAGGTCTTGGGATCGAGGAGGATGATATATTTGTCTCTGATGGTGCCAAATGTGACATATCTCGCCTCCAGGTTTGATTTTATCTTTCATTGCTATGTTTTTTTTCTTCTTCTTTATTTTATGTCCTGCTTTGTCTTTCTTCTTGATATGCCCGTGTATGCATTTTCTTGGCTTTAGTTATATGCAAACTTCATCATAATTGACTTGCTTTTGCCTGACTGAATATTCTTTCAGATGGTATTTGGGGCAAATGTAACCATGGCAGTGCAAGATCCATCATACCCGGTAATTTATGTTTCTATAAACTGGTAGTGAAATTTGAAATTTGTAGCACATCCTTCACACCCCTCTCCCCCATTTTCAACACCTTCTCCTTGCACATGTTCCTAAATTATGCAGTCTTTATTTGTGATGCTTGGTGGATCCTTATTGTGATAATTATAGTTAGACCTTTGAATATGCCACTGCAGCACTTCCTTCCAACTTTTCTTTTCCTGGCTAGTGTGGAAGGAACATTATTGTGGGGCTTTTCTTAGTTCAACTTTAGATGGTTAAATTAAAACCTCATTAGTTTGGTTCGGGGAACCCTATTGTATTGATGTTCTGCTAAAGACATTATTGATTCCTTATGTTGCATATTTGGTGGTGCTTGGTGTTTAGTGGAAAAGTTTGATTGTGAAAAAGAGAAAAGAGCATTACTTTATACTTACCAGAACCTTAGAGAAAGTAATGTTTCCATTGTGATAGGCTACTCGATGATTCAATTGTGTTTCACATCCACACATTCAAAGAAAAGGAAGAAGAAGATACAGGACATTCCTGGATAACTTTCTGTTGATTACCATCTAATTATGTGCAGGCTTATGTCGATTCTAGTGTCATCATGGGCCAGACTGGACAGTTTCAGAAGGATGTTGAGAAGTACGGTAAGATTGAATACATGAGGTGCACTCCAGAGAATGGTTTTTTCCCTGATTTATCCAAAGTTTCTCGAACGGATATCATATTTTTCTGTTCACCGAACAATCCTACTGGTTCTGCTGCAACAAGGGAGCAACTGACCCGACTAGTACAATTTGCAAAGGACAATGGATCAATCATCGTCTATGATTCAGCATATGCCATGTATATGTCTGATGATAACCCACGATCCATATTTGAAATTCCGGGAGCCAAAGAGGTAGCCCACAATATATTAATCTTGCTTTGCTTAGTGTTCTCTTGGTAAAAGTTCCTGCCTTTTCTTAGTACAACTCATTTATGGTAAAATTTGTTATTTTCCTTCTATTCATGAAATATAAATGTTCAATTGACTGTAAAAATGGCTTAAATCCCTGAAATCCCCTGTTTCTTTCAAATGTTTTTGGACCAAGGAGGCATTCATGAACCATGCCTAGTTTAAAATGCCTTTGTAGAAGCTGTGTTTCAAATGACATTATTATTTTAAAGATTTCATAAAAGTTAGAACTGACATGTCTGAACCTGCATGATTTTTTTTCCACATCAATTCCTGTGGACACAGTGTATCTGTTACATAACATGGATATAAATTGTGGACTGTTCAAAACTCCGATAATCTGATCATGCAATATCATTCTTTGATTGGCATTAGAGTATTGCTTCTTACATTGTGATGCTGGCTGTCAATCATTTTTCTCTGAGCTGGAGTAGTCCTTGGACCCTCTTTAGTGATGCATGTTTGTGATGTGGTAGCTCCCATACTAATTGCAGGTTGCTTTGGAGACATCATCTTTTAGCAAGTATGCTGGGTTTACTGGAGTTCGTCTGGGGTGGACTGTTGTTCCAAAACAGCTTCTATATTCTGATGGGTTCCCAGTTGTAAAGGATTTCAACCGTGTTGTTTGCACTAGCTTTAATGGGGCATCCAACATTTGCCAAGCTGGTGGTCAGGCTTGCCTTTCACCTGAAGGCCTTAAGGTCAGTGCGTTTTCTTTTTGGGGTAGTATAGCCCACTGTTTTCTAACTCGGGAATGGTGTTTTGCGAATGCTGTTGTATGAAACCTAGAATAAACTCTTAACCGTTTGATTTCCTTGCAGGCAATGAGTGAGGTGATTGGATTCTATAAAGAAAACACCAACATTATAATGGATACATTTAATTCACTAGGTTTTAATGTATATGGAGGAAAGAATGCCCCCTATGTGTGGGTTCACTTCCCTGGCCAAAGCTCGTGGGATGTTTTCAGTGAAATTCTTGAGAAAACTCATGTAGTTACCACACCTGGGAGTGGTTTTGGACCTGGTGGTGAAGGTTTTGTCAGAGTCAGTGCTTTTGGCCACAGGGAAAATGTTTTAGAAGCCTGCAGAAGATTCAAGCAGCTTTACAATTGAAGCAACATATATTGTGTCCCTTGCCTCCCTTTTGACAAGGATACATGCAGCTGCCTCCATTGTTTGGTTTATTTATCCGGTGATATTAGTCATTTATGGTTGAATTCTATGCAAACCATGTAGCAGTTTTACTTTCTAGGGAGGTCTAGATTCTGTCTTTCATGGCTGACCCTCATCTTGAAATTGTAACAAATTGTTAAGCTTATTTTTGGGCGCCAAAATATTGAGGTGTATCAGTAGAATGAAACTAGAGCTTGAATTGATGCGGGAAGGGAGTGAAAATAATCATTATCAAGGTGTGTTTCTAGCACCATGGGCTGCCAAGGCTCGTGCGCACTTTTATGATCAATATCTCGTTGTCTATTGGCTGTCCGACTGACGAAGATCGGTTGATGGACGCGGCTGCATTTTGTCCACAGACAGGGCATGCATGTACTGGACAGCTAGCAGACAAACACAGAGTACGTGACGCCCCCTCGTGCAGATAAGTTCTTTTTTACTGGAATTGGAAAACGAAAAATAAATGTCACAAGTCCTCGCCAAAATTAGATATTTTCGTCATCCAAAGAATTATGGTAGTAGCAAGCTATTCAAAGCTCGTAGTGTGTTTCTCAAGTTGAATAAAATAGAATAGTAGAGGGGAATACAGAGTGGTTGATTTCCTTTTCCTATCTTGGCGTTGACGAGATCCTGCAAGCTTCTTTAATGTCACTCAGTTTGGTTAGACCACCAAGGCAGAATATTTTCTGAAAAAACAGCAAGCCCGCTCACAAGAAGCACGGACTCTCGAAAGGACAAGATCTCCATAAAGCAGGGGAAGCAACCAAGACAGCCTTCCAGCGATGTTAGCAATGCAATTCTGTACACATCAAGTTGGTAAAACCACAGCAAATACATGGGTAGTGCTATGGTAGAAGTTTTTATTTTGATCATGAGATTTTGATTTAAAAAATAGTATCAGTAATTAAAAAACATGTTCTTAATAAAATAATCGAGAAAATATATTAATAAAAGATAAAGTTTGAATTAGAGAGATACAAATTTTGTTTCAGTACATGATAGATTATTATTTTGTTATTAATATTTGTAATGTTAACAGATGTATATATTACCAATTTATTTTATTATATTAAACACTTAAAACACATTGAATTTTCGGTTTACATTTCACATATTTTTTGATGATAAAATAAATTGACAACGCTTGCATATTGTTCTGTGATAAATTAACATTTTAATCTAACTAGAAGCGAAGCGAAGCGAAGAGGGGGTGAGGTGACTAGTCATTACCTAAAAAGGCTAAATTACATAATTTGGATGACACGTGTACATTTTTAGTTACATGACAGGTTTCCTATTTTACAGATACTAAATGACAGTTGGGACTTGAGCATAGCAACGCTACTCTACTCAACATAACTAGCTCAGGGGAGCTGTAAGGTACAAAGTTAGTTTACCTAAAACTGTTCAATACTGTTCATAGTCTCTGCCTTGCATGTTGTTTTATAATGGCCAGTTTGGTTACACCTACTACAATGCACAGTATGTTTTTCACGATTAAGGTCGTCCTCTACGCATATTCGTTTCTTTTCCGGGCGTCCTGGTGGCCGACGAAACTTGGGTGGCCTGACAACTTGAGCATCATCATCATCATCATCCATAGGAGCCTCACTCATCTTTCTCCACTCAATTCTTTCAGGGATGGGATGTATAGTTTCTGCATATGCTTCGCGATAACCAGCAACGGTAAAACACTTCTCTGTAAAGGTATATACATCTTTCCGACATGAAACAAGGGCTGCGACAGCATGTGAACATGGTATTCCATAAAGCTGCCAACCACGGCAGGAACAACTATGCGTCCCAATATTCACAATGTCTGAGCGCTCTGCTGACAGAACCTCAAATTCCACTTCATCAGATCGAAGGACTTGGTATGCTGATGCATGATTAATGGCCTCAATCATACGTTTCTCGGCAGAGGGAGCAAGAACAGAAAACCATGAATTACTCTTCACCTGCCGATCCCGAAACTCAGCCATGAGTTTACTGTGGATTCTCTCAATCACCTGGATAATAGGCAGCTCCCGAGCTTCCAGAATCCATCTATTAAATTCATCAATATTTGAGGAGAGATGGCCATACCGTGTTCCTTCAAAATAAACCAAAGCCCAGCGAGAGGGAGGAAACTGTTGCAACCACTTGGCAGCTGCAGAAGAAACCTCTGAAATTTCAAGCATTTTTTCTTTAAAATGAATGGTAGTGGCAGCGTATGCAGCTTTCCACAAAAGATGGACAAGCCTTGAATTCTTGAATTCTTTACCAATGCTTTCACTCAAGTGGCGCAAGCAAAATGCATGAGAAGAACTTGGGAATTTTCTTCTTACTGCATCTACAATGCCTTTTTGTCCATCACACAAAAACGTGAGCCGTGGCATATTTTCAGTGTTCATCTCCAATGCCTTCTGCAATTCTGACAAGAACCACATCCAGCTCTCATCATTTTCCACATCAACAACTCCAAATGCAAGTGGAAATAGCCCGCCATCAGCATCAAAAGATGTTGCTGAAAGTAAGGTACCAAGGTATTTGCTCTTGAGTTGGATTCCACCAAGCCCAACAATAGGCAGGCACCCATTTAAGAACCCATTTATGGATCCAAAAAAAGAAATGAAGAGCCTGTGAAACCGATTATCTGCACCAGTGGTGAACACTTCTGCAACACTTCCAGGGTTAGTTCTCTTTATTTGCTCGCAGTATGAAGGAAGCAGGCAGTATCCTTCCTCAGAAGAGCCATAAATTGCTGCAAGACCCCGTTCTTTGGCACGCCAGGCTTGCTTATATGGAATAGTTATCCCATACTGCTGGTGGATGTCATGTAATATATCCTTTGGTTTGTAATTGGTATTATTCCGCAGTCGTTCCTCTATAAAGCTCACAATCCAATCTACAGAAGCCTGATGATGGCCATTTTGTGCATTTCTACCACAAGTATGTGTACCTTCAAGGCTTCTTACTGTGAAGGTCGGGACATTAGGAAGCTTTACTGCACGAATACGCCATGGACAACCTTCTGAAGCACACTTTGCAAAGTATCGAATCAGGTCACTTTTGATGATACGAAGTTCAAAGTGTTGTGCAATTGCTGCTTCTTTAATAGCATTCCGAAAAGCCTTGACATCAGTAAACTCTTGACCAACAACAAAAGTGTGGTTCTCCATGTGAAAACTAAGACAGATTCAGAACCCCGCCCTTTCAGCAAAAGGATCGATTATTTTAACCTTCACTAGACATGTGATTGTGAACACCACCATTATCAGTGGATGGGAGTTCGACTACTCGCATCCAAACTGAGCTCGATCAAGAATTGACCATTCCAGAAAAAGCCTGCAAGAGGCAAAAGATCATATTTAAAATGCTATCACATAAACCATTACTTTAAATCAAGGAAAAACATACAAGAGCACAAGGCAAATGAATTGTAACACAAAGTATTGGTGCAAAAGTTAATACTAATACATATACAGATTTGGAGGTTTGAAAGAAGAAAATCATTCACTGTGATACACAAAAACTGACATTGTCCAGCGTAAAGTCGAAAGGAACATTCAAGTTTCAATAGCTAAATGTTACCATCTTTTATGCTAACGTTTAGCTATCCAATTATTTGGAACATAAGCCAATCTTTAAATGCTTCTATCAGACAAAGGTCAAAAAAGTGATCTTTAAACAACATGGAATATCCCAAAGGAAAATAAAAACCATAACTTGTAAATGTATACGGATTATATTCATTGGAAAACTCAGGACCCAATAACAGATTAATACAACTAAATATTGTATTCATCATCCTAACAGGAGCAATTTACTGTGACCTTAAATGCTATTTATATTAAGTTTAAAAACAAAATGGCACTGCCGCCTCTCTGCATAAAGCAAAATCCCTACCGCTATCACATGTTGTTCTTAAAAGATCTCGCTGCATCTGTTATTAGAAATGTTTCATTCACTTAGTTTCTTTTGGAAGCATAAATCCTCCCGAGCATCTTCTTTTATATGCTAAGACCTAAAAGTTCACAGTTTAATTTAGCAAGAATATCTCCGGGGAAAATACACTACTTTTCTGATAAAACACTTATGCAATATTATACTAAGAGCCCATCTGTCGTTGGAGTAACGGTTTTTTCTTAAAAAACTTCTCGCTATAGTGTTTTTTTATTTTTTAAAATTTATTTTTGATATTAGAATATTTAAAACCACTTAAAAAATATTAATTCGAAGGAAAATAAAATTTAAAAAACACAGGGGTCTTAACCATGGAACTATAAATTTTTGGCTTGTATATCATAATCCAACTTTCAACCCTTTCCAAAAAGAGAGGAAAAAAAAACAGAGAAAATCATTACCACTGATATACGATAACACCTAACTTTACTTGTAAATTCATTTCAAGCTAGTGAAGCAAGACGAAAAGAAAAACAAGGAAAACCTAAATGGGCACTCCTATTTTGCCACCAAGGCACCGTTTTTGACTAGACTAGAGCTACTTCTCTATATTCACCAAACAAACAAAAACCTATCTAAAGCACAATTACAAGACAAACCCAGAAGCATAAAGTACTTGCACAAGATGATTAAAAGTTACATAAGTAAAAACAAATAAACTTCATGTAAGGAATTCGTTTTAGATCCACAAGAACAAAGGTTTAATAAGAGCTCAAGGAGAGCAGGAAGAGAAGAGATAAACCTTAAGATGGATGGAATCATATAAGTGTTATGAGCGGGTATGTCTTTACCTTGGATTTAGAAACACAGTCCCATAATCAGATTTTTCTACGGACAAGATAAGAGTTCAGAGACAAGAGGATAAGTGGAAAATTAATTTGGGAATTCTGACAAAAGGTTAGGGTTCAATATGTCACATTTGAGGGTACTGCTGTCACTTGGAATCTACAATCAGGGTACTTTCGTCATATGATGTTCCAGCATACAAAATAATAAAATGATACGCTGAACAGAGGACATGTAGTCCAAGGTTAAAGCACTGTCGTCTATATTGTCCTCGTTACATTAGCCAAATTAACCGAAACTCATACTGCTTCGAAAAACAATGTTCATGCAAACTTATAGGCGCTGTTTACTGGAATTAGTAGAACGATGATTTTATATTTCGTGTAAAACAATTGTTAAACTGGTTACAGGAGGTAAATGTAGTTTTCTTATGTAATAGTTATTACTAAATTAATCAACTACAAATAAGTTTTTATTTTATTTTATTTTAAAAGCATACTGAACTGTCAAAATACTTTGATTTTTTTTTTTGTAAATTGATTTCAAAGAGCTTTTTAGTATTATTTGGTTAGATTTAGTATTTTAATAAATATAAAGTATTATTAAAAAATATAAAATAATTAACGCTCATGCCATTTGAACGGTTAATATAAAGTCTTCATCAACCAAACATCAACTCTTGTAGTGTTATGTTCCTTTGTTTTTGGGAAGGTGTGTGGCAGAAGGTGTGTGGCAGTGTACTCTTGTAGTGTTATGTTCCTTTGTTTTTGGGAAGGTGTGTGGCAGTGTTGAGGTGATGATGCAATGTTGGTGAACTATTTTTTTTTTCTTGTACTCTTGAAAATCATGTTGCCGTGTAAATTTTTAAAGTTTTTCTTTGATTTATTAAATTATTAAATTTAATATTTATTTTTTTAATTTTTAATTTTTATTCTCAATCTTGTTGTGAAATTTTGATATATTTTCAATTTCATTCTATATTTAATGACTAATGAATTAAATTATATCATTTGTCTTTTTAAATTTTAATTTTTTTTTGAAGATATTGTGATTTTTTTAATTTGATTCATCTATTACTATTATCTATTTTTTTTATATAATCTAATTAAAATAAAATTAATCTATTTAATCCAGTCTATAACTTAAATCACATATTATTCTTCATGCTTTAAATCGTGTATAACACATTTGAACATCATTTTTTTTTAATCCGACTCCACATCATATCACGAGTACACAACTATTGTTCGCAATGCACCCTTGGTCATCAGGTAGTGTTTAAACTTTGAATTGTGTTAGGGAAAGGGACATAAAAAAAAATTTAGCGTGCTTGAGGAATAATTATAATTTTTTTTATATATTTTTATGAATTTAAATATGATATTTTTATTATTTATTTTTTTATAAAAAGATTTATAAATAAGTATTGATTTGATCCCTCTAAATTTTTTCTAGAGAAGAAAGCTAGAGAAAATCTTTTTTTTTTCTTTCCTCTAAACCTACTTCTAGATAAATTCTGGCTCTCAAAAAAGAAAGGACATAGCATTTTTATTTTTTATTGTGAATTATTTCTTTTCCAAAATTGTCACATTTAAAAAAATCATAATACCAGCACTACCCCTAACCCTCAAATGTGATGCAATGAGAATGAACAGTGCATCTTTTCTACTGTTAAGATGATGCAGTGTTGCTTCCTCCCAAGAAATCTAAAAGCATGAAATTATACACAATTTTCGTCCTATTATGTCAACACAACCAATAATCGAAATAGAGCAGAGGCTTGCTTACTATATGAGAAAATAGTGAGAGAGAGAGCAGGACAAAACAAAACGTTGGCAAAGATTGTACTCTGATGGTTAATTAGACAATACAACAACTCAGCTAGAACACTCAATATGTTTAAATAAAAACTGAGAATATAGGACCTTTAGAAGGAAGACGCTCGCATTGCTTTGATTGAATGGAACAGGAACGAGATCTCTCATTGGCTATAAGAATACAATATGTAGACAACAACAACAACAAAGAATTGCTCGAACAGTTTAAGCAGAAGAAATACTTCAATGGATGAATTGAACAGCAACAAGATAGTGCACAAACTGGAGTGTTTTCCTAGAAAATAACTTAAGCCACTCTTCGTGTGCAGCTCTTTGGCGTGTGGATGGTATGGAAATTCGGTTCCTTTGGAATAGTTGTGGACCTCCTCCTCCCCTGTAGTGATTGCCTGGGGACAGCAGAAGCTTTGGTTTCTGGGGAAGCACTGCTTTTGCTAGGCTTTGCAACTTCCTTGGGTCTCAACAAGATTTCTGGTGATTCTTCCTTTATCACACCGAGTTGACCAGGTAACGTCATTAGGAGTGTTTCGTTTGTAGTCGATGAGGTCCTTCAAGAGCAGAGTAGCTTATTTTAGTAATGAAAAAACGCTTCCTGTATTAAAATAACTTGTTAAAATAGCAGAAACTCACTCTTGTGGTCTCACGACATTTCTCACAAATGGTGATTTGGCCTTTTTCAAGGTATTCCCCAAATCTTGAGCTGTTGTCTTACAATGACTATATTTCTTCAGTGGAGACACAAGCTTCTGTTGGGACGAAACTGTATGTCTCTGTGGAGCTGAAGATAACTTTCGTCTCACTCTTTCTTTGGAGTTCTTCAAGATGGAAGCCTGAGTTTGCTACAAAAAGGTATCATAATGGGAGGCTTGAGCCATTGTAAACAACCATGGAAAACCAATCCTAAATTATTATTTTTTACTTTATTTTACGCTTCAAAAATAGATAGCCTTACATGTTGTTCCTTCTGTGTTGTGTTTCTTTCCTTTTCACATGCTTTCTGAGCATCATTAGCTAATGCAGTTTGTTCAAGGCTCTTGTCATTTCTCTGCAATCAGAATCATATTCTCAGTCTACTTGAACCAGTGCGGACAGCTAAACGAGCCAATGCAGCCTGTTGTTTTCTGTAAATTAAATGAAAACTCACTAGCAATGCCTTCTGTTTTTTCTGCAAACTTCCTCCTGGGAACCTCGTAACTGACATGATTTCTTTCAGAGGAGAAGCGTGAATCTTCTTCTCCAATGTTGCTTCCTTAAGAATCCCTCTTTCCTATATATAAATTAAATATTCTCAGATTCAATTAAAAGATTACTATTTATAGGACTTATATAGGTAATAAATTACGTACATCAGTTCTTAGCCGAAAAGGCTTGGGATTTGTAGGCTTAGGCTTTCCATGTTTCAGTCTTTGAACACCAGTAGCGTCAGTAACGAAGTTCTTTTTAGATGGCTTCCTCATTGCTTTGGCTATCTGAATCATTTCCATATTCACAAAGAAATCAAAAACAGAAACCAAAAAAAACAGAGAGAGAAGTTCAAATTCCTAATAAAAAAATTACCATTTGTGTGCTCTTCACACTCTCATGCTTGCCAAGGGTTTGTCTTTTCAAGTGGCCGGTATTAAGATCCATGTCTCTGCAACTCCAAAATTCATGGATAACTGATGACCAAAAATATCTAACAACATCCTAGAAAGACTAATGGAATTATTGATATGAGTTCACTCACCTGTTATCGTCAGAGGCTGAAGCATTTTCCTTATTGTCGCTCTCCATGGTTTCACTGACATTTTCCTTGTCATCTGATATCAAAATATGTTTTCTATCATTACTTTCCATGATTCCATCAGCGCCTTTATCCAAACTCGAGTTCATTTCATCTTCTTCATGTCTTTCACTGGTCTCATTGCCCTCTTCACTTGAAGCCAGAAGTTTGGGAACGTCATTTTCTCCCGACCCCCTCTCTTCATAATCTGACAAAGCTTCATGTGGATTATTTCCTTCATCACATTTAGCAGTAGAGCAGACTCCCCGAGAACCATTTCTTGATTTCTCCTGAATCTCCATGTCACTGAAATTATTTCCATCCCCTTTTTGAGGCATAGGACCATGATACTGCTTTAAATTTTTTCCCTTACAATTTCGGGAAAGCGGCCCATCATAAACTCTGCTTTTAACCTCTCGTCCTCGCGGTTGTTTTCTTAGAGCATTTGAAGGCAATGGTGTATTAGCATGCTTCTTTCCATCAGTGACCTCAAACTTCTTCACACCTGCACATATTTTCTTGACAGTTGTATCCAATTCTATTAAAGTTTTTGTGCTCACTGACTTGTTAGGTGAACGAAATAACGCCTTTGCTACCACTCTACTATTTGCAATGTCCATTGCCTTTGGGTTCCTAACACTCCGAAATGCATCAGGATTCGACAGTCGCTTTTTGTTCCTTGGAGTAGTCAGAGCCTTGGATGCAACAGAAGACTGCTTTTCCCTCACATTTGGAGTTGCATTTCGCTTAGCAAGAGGTTTGACTTTCACTTTTTGATCGACCATTTTTTTAGATATTGAGGAAATCAGGGCCAATCTTGATACTCGAGGTTTCGAAGATTTTGCTGGAGCTGTCTGGGGACATTTAATACTGGCACTATCACATACAATTAGTAAATCGTATTAGTATAGATCTAGTTAGATCAATAAGAGAAGACGCATGTTAAATCTGAGTTACAAGAAGCTTAATGCATATACCTTGAATCCTTTCTGTACAATGCTTTCCGAAGCCGTATGTTGGGACTCCTTGCAGCCATAACCTGCAGGACTCAATAACTTACAAGCCTAAATCTAAATGTAGAAACCAACTTACTGCAGAAAAGAAACTGGTAACTAACCCGAAGAACAAAATTTTTGTAGATTGCTTCAGAATCCATTTCTTCTTCATGCTTTTGATCACATCCTGAGGCAAAGGCACAGTGGATGCAGATAGAGAAATTCAAATTTTAGCATTTAAAGTGTACTCAACAGGATAAAATTGAAAAAAAAGAAAAAACTTAAATAATCAAATACTCTATTGAAAAATGTAGAAGGCTCATTTAGAATGATTCTGGAGTAGAATTGCAGTGAAGTTGAATTAAATTTACGTTGAATTCACTTGTATGCAAGGAGTTAGAAATGAACTAGTATGATTTTACTATATTTCCAATGTACGTTTCTTTTCTTTCCTTTTATTGATAAACACATACGAACCCCCATCCAAGCTAGTTAAATCCTCAAATTGAGAATGTAGCCATTGCTTGGAAAGTCCTACCATGTAGTAGACCAATCAACCCAAATCTAGCGCAAATCCATGTAGAATTTACTCCAATTCTATCACCTTTTGCATTTCCTTTTTTGCCAGTAGCTTTTTAATTGATTTCAAAAGGCTTTTAAAACCAAATTTTCGTATGGATCAGATTTATGTTGATTTATTCATTGCATGGTGGACCTCACCATGCAACGTTCTCATCCTCAACTTGAAAACTTAAATAGTGCTAACGGACTATATTATCCATGAGTTTCAATAATAAAAATTGCCATGTTGGAAATATTTATACCAGATAAAATTCTAACACTCATGCCTACCCGGAGACTTTGAACTGACAGCGAGGGAAATGCGACCCTCACTCGCAAGTGACAGACCCTTGCACCATTCAATTCAAAGGTGTGCGTTGCCCGCATCCATTGAAAGCCCATTGCAAGTGATGGTAGCATTTCTCTCATTAACAATTCAACTAGGTTTAGCTAAAAGGGAGAAATCTTCTTATTGCAAAAATTAGATTTGATCACAGTTTCACTTGGGAGTATTAAATAAAAATCCCGTCAAATACAAATTCAATTACGAGATACTAAAATTGGAAAGATAATGTTTTCATACTAAAAGAAAAAAAAACAATGAACAGCACACACAATCCAATTCTATCCCACCCAAACATCTCGTTGCATACTTAATTCAAGTAATATTATTATATATAATTCAACTCCAACTCCACAGTATAAATAATCTGCAAGGAGGACAGATTTCCACCGGAAGAGAAACTCTTTCTTTTCTAACATTAACTTTTTCAAAATTCAATCCCCACAAAAGATAAGATCCACCAAGCCAAAAAAAGGGTGCTGCATTGATAATTTTACAAAATTCTTAGCAAATTTGGTAATTAACACACATTAAGTAAGCTTAAGAAATAAATGCAGCCCATAATCGTCTTTTAACAGACAGCATTTAAAATAATTAATGTCAACTAATTCTTAATAAAAACTATGAAGTAAGGGGACTGTAACCTCCTCCATCTTTGAAAGTCTTATATTCTAGGCCTCACCCATCAGATTTTAAAAAACACGGCATCGATAGAGCTTCAGATTTCAAGTAGTATTGGAAAACAGAGACAAACATGTAAAAGTAATTTACAAAATTACCAACACGCAAGCAGAACCAGTATCGGTCATCTCCAGGATGGTACTGATCAGGAGCGTTAAGGTCCACGAACTTCGGAGCCTCGATCTTCTCGTAGAAGTCTTCTTCGCCGTTGATTTTCAAACACTGAGATTCTTCTTTCATTTCCATTTTTATTTTTTTCAGAGAGAGAGAGAGAGGGTAGAACTGTGCGTAGAAGAATCCTTCTTCGCTGGTTATGGATTGTTAGGGTTGATAAATGCTGAGAGAGAGGATCGGGACGACGTTTAAAGAAAACATGTTTGCTTGCTATCCCCTCCTCACTCTAAGTAGCCGTTGGGAAAGGTACAAACAAGTTCTGACAGACACGATTGTAATAACAACCCATTCTCATGTCTGTTTTCGTCCAATTAAATAATGTCAGAAGACAAGACAGAAACCCCGGCCCAGACAAGACCATAAACACAGACTCTCTAGGCCTCTCAAATTGCATCTATTTTACTTCCAGTCTAGGCCCAACACCTTTTTCTTTTGTTTTTTCGACTATCGTCCAGTAGTATCTCCTCCATCCTTTTTTTATATATATATATATATATATAATATATAATATAAATGTATATATGACGCTATCTATGATTTCTCTAAATTTTAGATGATTTTTCAACTTTTTCCCATATTTTGGAGAATTTAAAACACTGCAGGTTTTACAGTTGGTTTTCAAGATGGTGATCAAATGAGATTCAATTTAAATTTGACCGTTTCGTTTGACTTTTCAAATTTTCTATTAAATAGGTTTCACAAGATTATATATTTATATACAAGTAAGTAGAGCGGTAAAGATTAGGTGGATTAAAGTTGAAAATAGTCTAGGTTTAAAATTATGCTTTGCAATCCATAAATGGACGTTGAGAAAATGTTTTTATTACTAACACAACAGTTTATATTACAATGTTTGCTCGTTGTATGATTAAAGAATAGCCAGGGGGGGATTCAGCTGGGAGGAATTATTGGTTCCTTTACCAATAAAATAAACAACCATTCGTTCTTCTCTCTTCAAGATTTTCTTGTTTCCATAGAGCACACAACCGAAGACTCGCTAAGCATCAATCTCATCTGCACAATCTGCAGCCGTGCAAAAGTTGAAGATAAATATATACTAGAATAGACGAGGAGAATTTCAAAGAATAAGGTCAGTTAAAGCAAATTTCTGCTACTGCCAATATCTATTTAATTTCTTGTAGCCCCCAGGTTGTAGGAGCTCACCATTAAACAATTCTGTTAAGCTCAGTCAAGTTTCTTGCAATTACAAGAATATTGCGCCATCGGCCCTGTATATAGCAGAAGAAAACAAGGCTGTTAAGGGTCATTACCAATGTTCGTGTATACCTTTGCGTTAACGTTCTGTGTTAATGAGTAATCAATACCTTGCCAAGAGTGTAAGCAAGAGATGGCCGAAGCTGGAACACCAGCACCCGATGATCACATCAGTACTTCCGGCAATTTCTGATCTCCAATTTCGGAGCTTTTTAATGCTTTTTAAGGTACGAAAAGCCATGCACCAGAAAGAAACAAGGATTTGAAATCAGATAACAGAGGAAAACTATTGTCTAATAAATGTTAACTGAAACGTGTCATCAAGAGAGCGTGATACGTCTCAGGCAGTAGGAATCCATCTGTTCGGACAGCACCAACATTTTGTCCTCCATTTTATATATGAGCTATTTTCGCTTATTAACATTGTTTTTTGAAAATATTAGAAAAATAACATAATTTTTACATAAATACATAAAATAACACAATTTATATATATACATTCAAATTTGTTGTTATTCTAAAATATAAAATTTTAAAAAATTGTGAAATTAGCTGTATAAAGAGAACAAAAAAAGAAAGATTATGGTGGGCATCTTAGCGGATGAAATGGGCAGACTCGTACTGTAGAGTTTGTTCTTTTTTACTTTCCCCGTTATTGTACTCGGGTTTTTTTTTTTTTTTCGCATGGGTATAATATTTAATTGAAAACTAAGGGTGTTCTAGTCAATTAAAAATTAATATTTTAAGAGATTAAATCGGTTTTAAATTGCTTTACAACTAACATTATTTATTTATGAGCAACACATGTTAATTTATTGCATTCCATATGCCGTGAAATTATTGAAATATTATCAATTCTATACCCAAAAAAATTTTTTATATCAATTTTATCATCAAATTATTTTAATTTTTCAATTAAGAATTTTTGTTAAAATATTTAACAAAAAAAGTTAAGTTTTCTATAAAATGACGTTATTTCTTACAAAAAAATAATAATGCAACATGGATGAAAATATAGATAATTTTTAAAAAAATAGATGAAAATTCTTAATTAATTTTCTTTAAGAGTTTATAATGAAAATTTATATAAAAATTGTCTGATGGCAACTTACGATTACCTATATAATTGAATGGTATTTTTAAGATTTTCCTCTATTTTTATTTTGCTTTCATGACTTGAAGTAATGGCTACTTCAATTTATTTTATTTTACATTTTTATAATTGAATTACATGAATAAAAACATTTTACTTAATTTTTCAAATTAATAACAAAAAGGTGAAGTAATGAATTATAATATTAACATTATAATTCATTCCATATATAATCTCTTCCCACCTCCAAAATAATAAGATACCAATATATTAATTTTTTTTATAATATATCCCATTAATATTTTTAATTCACCAAAAACATTAGCCAATCCCCCTTTTTTTTAAAAAAAATAAGTAGGTTGAAGAGCATTAATGCTACAACAAGAAGAATTATTGCAATGTTTCCCTGTTCTAGCTAAGATTAGAAAATACCCAACCGAGAAGAATCAAGTTCTCTGACAGTAAAATTAAATAAAGCAGTAAAACCGCTCGTTCTTTGTTATTCACAAATTTCTTATTTTCCATATAATCAACGGACAGTAGGAGTTCTGTAGTGAGTTTGCATGGTTATTGGGAAGAATGTTGCTCTAATTCCTTCTGCTTTGATTATAGGGAGGAAGATGACTAATGCAACCTGAAGATGAAAGAAAATAAAAATATAATTTTTTCTTGAATCTAAAATTTATTCAGCAAATACCAGCTAAAGAAGTTCACTTAAGCCAATCCCCCCTCTTTTTGTGACCGAGCCTACAGCTTAGAGAAGTTCACTTACCTTTAGACCTGCCTCTGGCCATGCCCTATGAAGATCCCAAGCAGACATCATAAGACTGCAAACATCATGTCTCCCCAGCAACATAATTTGACTGTGTTAAATCGATTACTGTTTCACACCTTCGAAGATGGAACCACCACAGAAACAATCGAAATTTAACATAGAGATGAAATTGCAGGAATTGGCTAAAACATAGGGTGTTAAAAGAATCAGATCAGAGAGAAAATCAAGGATGGTTTCAAAAACGAAACTTCAAACTTGTAAATACAGTGTTCAAACTTGTAAACTTCAAACTTCAAACTTTCAAAAACATATTTTATCAACATTTTCTAATAGGAAAGAATCTGAAGGAAAAGACCCCCTGTTCACAAAGTAATGATTTTCTATCCTTGCAAACGCCTGTAGCAAGCAGATACACAATAATCTCAACAAGCATGCCACAGTTGAAACTTCAAACTTGTAAATACAACATATTACGAAAACGTTAACAGTTCCAAAAGAGAGATATAGAGACCCCTTCAACCCACTTCCAAACAACACTTCATAAAAGACTAAATCATATTACAAAAACTATGAAAGACTGCTACTTTCAACATGCATGATCAATTACACAATTCCAATTATCAAAAACACTATAAACAACGATAACCGGGAAGGAAAAAACACATGAACATAGAGATTTATAAATAGAAAGGCAAACTTTATGGACCATGGCTACTTGCATGCCCAGTCGGATTTCCTGATTGTTCATAGTAAATTGTGTGAAGATCAGAAACTTCAAAAAACCAGTCGCATAAGGCTCTATATTTCCATAAAGATTCCAATTTAAGACCACTGACTCCTTGGCTGGTTCCATGTATAGCCCCAAATGCCTGGGATCCATGCTTGCAATCAAGATTTCTCACATTAACATTAAAGGGTTCTGTTTTCCAGCGAAGTTACAAAAACATTAATGAAGTACAAGTGTTTTCTGTATATAAAATTTTAAACCCAAAACAGATAGAGATGGTACTCACTGATGGAAAAACAAGAGAGTGAAAGGAGATGGAGGGTGAGGGAAGGGAAGGGGTTGTGAAAGTGAGGAGTGAATCGGTGAAACCTACTAAACTCATGATTTGGTGGGCATAATTGGTGCGGGTAATGTTTTGGATAGCTTTCAAGGATTTATGTTCTGATTCCAAGCCCGAATTTAAAATGAAATATGCCCATTTTTATTTCTATACCTTTGTATCTTATTCTTAATTTTAACCCTTTCAGTTTTGTTTTATTCTGAGCCCAATTGGCAATTGCATTCTGGTCTTTTAAAACTCTCTGTCTGTTCTTTTATTCTTGTTCTTAATTTTGATCTTCCATAGTAATGGCTATTGATTACTAAGGTAACTAGAACTGCAAAAAAGCAACCACTAAAAACCAGTTTGTGGTTTAATGGCCAGAAAAATGATTTGTCCACCAAGAACCTAGTTTTGACTTCATCCCTCTCCCCAAAAGATAATGTTAAAGGGACGATTGTTCTTCTCAATTTTCTACAATCTTCGGTAAAAAATAAGTCTTCTGAGTGTAATTCCCAAATGTGAAGTAGTTGTGTAGAAGCAAATATGTGATGCGCCTGCCTTCCTTTGCACCCAACTATTTAGCATTTACTGCTTTGCAGAGAAAATATATCACATTCTTGATATAAAAGTTACTATATAACTCTTACAAGCAGAGATATTTAATCCTATTGCACTTTCACAAGCTCAAAGTTACAGGTTTATTGCATAAAAAAAACCTACAAGGCCAAGCTCCCATAAAAAAACTTAACCTCCACTCTAACTGCTTGGATCAGATATGCTACCAGTGCTCACTTTCTCCTTTGAACAACTTCCACTTACTTTATCGACAACAACAACGTCTGTGAGTTGAAGAGGCTCAACCTCTTCCAGCATATGAACTACCATTCTCATTGAGGGTCTAAGTGCTGGGATTTTTGATGTGCAGTGAACAGCAATTCTCAACATTTTGATAGCATCATCCTTGAATACCTCTGAGATGTTTGAGTCCACCACCTCAAGCGCACTCTCTTTGCTCTCCAGTTTGCTGCAAACCCAGTACACTATGTCCTTGTTTTCTCCAAATTCCGGTTCTATAGGCCTTTTTCCTGTCACCAGTTCCATCAGGACTACACCAAAGCTGTACACGTCACTCTTCTCATTTACCTTGCATGTGTATGCGTACTCTGTGCATCACAGTGCAGAAACAACCAAATTAGCAAAATCATCTATAAACGAAACAGAGTAAAACAAACAAGGAAAGGCAAAACATGAGAGAAATTTACCAGGAGCTATGTATCCGTGAGTTCCAGCAATGACATGAGTCCAATCCCCTTGACCACCAGCCTGCACAATCTTTGCTAGTCCAAAATCAGCAATCCTAGGCTTCCACTCTTCGTCCAAGAGAATATTGCTCGACTTCACATCCCTGTGAATCACTGGTCTGTCAAACCCATGATGCAAGTACTCCAATCCCCTTGCAGCCCCAGCAGCAATTGAATACCTCAACTCCCACCCCATCTTGATCTTGTGACAAGAGTGTAGCCGATCCCACAAGCTTCCATTGGGTAGATATTCATAGACCAACAGGTTGCAATCATCACTTGTGATGCTACAATATAGCTTCACCACATTCACATGCCTCACATTACTCAATGTGGCAACCTCAGCATCATACTCTGGCGACCGCGAATTCCTTTTTGTCAGCATGGCTGAGCTGCTCCTGAAACCTGTCCGGTCGATGGAATTTGCTGACCAGATATGTTTTACAGCCAGTTCATTGCCATTATCAAGCACAACTTTGTACACGTTTCCTGATCCACCTTTGCCAATCAAATTCTCTGATCTGATGGCATCGATAACGTCACTTTCACTGAAACTTAGTATCCTAAAAGATTTCATATTCCACGAACTCTGCTTCAATGGATGAGCAAGATTGTTTTGCCTCAATTTCAAGAACAAGAAACAACAAGAAAAGATGACCAAAACTAGCAACCCAGCAACAAAACAAGATACAAATACTCGAAGCTGATTAGATGTCCTAGCATTGCGTGAACATGGTTGAAGATTCTTCAGATTTTGGCTACATAAACCTGGATTTCCATCAAAACCTTCACGAAAAGCCTCGAGAGAGAAAGAGTCGGGTACGGGACCAGTCAACTGGTTATTTGATAGGTCAAGATTGCTTAGTTTTAGATGTGACAAAGAAACTGGAATTTCATCAGAAAGTTTGTTGTTGGACAAATTCAAGGAGTTTAACGTTGGCAAAGATCCAAGACTCTCTGGGATATTCCCAGAAAACGAATTGCCAGAGAGGTTTATATCAGTGAGAGAGACACATGAACCTAATGAGTCTGGTATGGCACCAGAGAACATGTTTCCAGTCAAATAAAGACTGTTCAGTTTCTTCAATTCACCAATTGTTGAAGGTATTTCACCAGAAAATCTGTTTGAACTCAACTGGACTGACACTAATGAAGAAGTCTGAGAAATGGTAGAAGGCAATGTACCAGAAAATCGATTGTTAGCTAAATTTACTAGAGCAAGAGACTTTGCATTGCCAATATCAGGTGTCACAGGACCTTCAAATTGGTTCGTACTAAAATCAACAATGAAAAGGTTTGGCATGCCCCATATTCCGGCAGGAATAGAACCTGAAAGAGAATTCTTGTTTACACGAAAGCGTTCAAGAGACTTACAATTCGCATAGCTTTCTGGGACTTGGCCTGTGAAATTGTTTTGCAGAATCAGAAGATCAGTCATTCTGCCGTTCTTGCACATGTCTGGAGGAATAGGACCTGTCAAGAAATTCTCTGAAACATCAATGTAAGCGAAATCTGCCCACGAGCCTATTTTTTGAGGAAGTGGACCGGTGAGATTGTTCGTATAAAGAGAGAACTCTTCAAGGTACTTGAGTTCACCAAACTCCTCAGGAATCTCACCAGTGAATTGGTTTTCAAAGAGTTGCAAGGAAGCAAGGAGTTTCAAGGGTCTCAACTCCACGAGCTCACCTTCAAGCCTATTATTTGAAACATCAAAATTCACTAGACTTGTAAGATTTCCAAATCCCATAGGAAGTTTTCCTGTCAAGGAATTATTGTAAATCTCAAGTTGCCAAAGCTTGCCGAGTTTCCCAATCCCAGCTGGGATCTCTCCGAACAACTGATTATCCGAGAGTTCAAGATTTTCAAGCAGGGTAAGATTTGAAATGCCCTCTGGTATCTGCCCTTTAATGCTGCAGTTTGAAAGATAAAGCCAATACAACTTGTCAAGCTTTAAAAGCTCAACAGGAAATGAGCTTGTTACATCAAATAGATTGTCACCAAGGCTTAAAAAAGCAAGATTGGTAAGATTTTCCAATGAATGCCACGGAAAAGGCCCCGAAAATCCACTGGTGTTTAAACTCAAGATCTTCAGCTGTTGTAAAGTAAACAAGTCAGGCACCTTCCCAGCAAACGAGTTGTTACCCAAATCCAAGACCTGCAAGCTTGTACAACGTTTCAGGTCCTCAGTGATGCCACCATGCAAAAAATTTGACCCCATCGAGATTTTCTCAAGCGATCGTAGTCCACAGATTGCATCAAATGGAAGAACACCCTCTAGTTGTTGTTGAGGAAGATTGATTTCGGTGACAAAACCGTTCTTGTTACAAACAATTCCAGTGAAGTTGCACACTGAATTTTCCTGTGTCCATGTGGTGAACACGTTTGTTTTTGAATGTTGAACTGCAGACTTGAACTTCAAAAGTATTTGAAACTGATCATCTGATTTTGTCGGAGAAATGAGCATGATCAATGTTAGATAGAAAAATAGCAAAGTAAACCATTGCCGGAAATATTGGACCGACATTTCGTCCGATGAGGTCTAGGAATGGTGGGGGGGTTCAGGAGGGAGTGGTGTGCTCTTCTGGTTAGTCTATGGAGGAAGAGAAGCGTGGAAATGTAATGCAGAGTAAACTGAACTATCACATAGTTCGGCAAGAGGTGGGCTTGAATTTTGAGGCCGGTTCACATGAGAGACAAAGAACAAAATGTAGTTGAAGAGATGACGATGTTCCACGTAGCAAGTCCAACCATGAAGAGTTTACCATGGAATTATTATTCAGCTGTCAAGGATAAAGCAATAATAACTCATTTTTGGGATCTCTGTGGTTGTAACTCCAAGATGGGCAACTCTTCTTACTTTTTAGTTGGGGGCAAGGAACAGGATGGGGGGCAAGAGATGGAACCTTATGGCCGCCGAGGTTGACTTATGCATGGAGGAGGACTATATAGCTGCCGCCTCGGAAAAATTTGGTATTAATGACTGTTGACTGGTACTAGTTTTTTTGTATTTGTCCACGTTTTGATTGTTGTGGCCTTGTAGGGTGGATGATCCTCGTGTTTGTTTCTTTTGTCTGCCTTGTTTTGATGTAACATCACTTTAGTAACACTGACTTGGACTTGTCAGAAAGAAGAAGCGATTGGAAGATCGAAATGGCCAGTCACACAAGCCCATCCAAATATAACCGGGATCTTATTGAGTTTTCAAGGGTTTTTTTGTTTTTTTTTTCTTGATTGGATAAATTCCGTCAAAGTTTTCTTAAACAGAGGTAAATTCCGTCCAAGTTTATGTTTATGTGTAAAGAACCACGCGGTTTTCAGAGGGCAGACTCCATCCAGGTGTTTCTTGAAAACTTTGGGTGCTCGAACAAAAAAAAAAATTGGAATCTAATTGAGATCTGGGATTTGGCTGGAGGCTAATTGGCGGTTTGGATTGGGCTGTTCGGAAGTGTTTTAAAAAAAATTGAATTTTTTTTTTGTTTTAAATTAATATGTTTTTAATTTATTTTAATGTGTTAATCTCAAAAATAATTTTAAAAAAATAAAAAAATATTATTGACATGTTTTTTTCAATGAAAAGTAGTTTGAAAAACAATATCAATCACACTTTCAAACACCTTCAAAAAAAATTATGGATTTCTATTCTTATATGGCTAGCTTGTCTCTCATCTAGAGGAGGATTAATAGCATTTTCAATGGAATTTTTTTACTTTAAAGTTTTAATATTTTCATCGTTTTTTTTAATATTTTAGTAATTTTATAAATAAATTGACAACACATATCAAATTGATACATAAGTCACACAAAAAATTAATTTTTTTTAAAAATAACTAAAAACAAATAAAATGAAAATGAAAGAAAGAAAGAAAATCTTAATGGATCCCTTCTCTCTAACTTTTTCAAGATCCCAACCCACCATTCTCTCTCTCAAATCTCTTCCATTTTTTTCCTTCTCTCAAATCTCTTTCAATTTCCCACGCTTTTCGTCCACCCAACACAAACACAAAAGAGCATTTCACAAACCAAAAGCTTCAATCTCTTAATTTTGTGTGTGATTACGAATTACATACTTTATTTTCATTTGAACTCACCCTAGAAAAGAAAAGAAAAACCTCCCTGGCAAAAGCAACTAAAAATCCAGGTCAAAAACATCAAATTTTCATCCAAAAACGCTCAAATAGTGTAAAGGTCCTGCACAAAAAATCTCGTGTAGCTTGGTTACCGGTGATTATTGACAATATAAGAAGAGCTGCCCATGTCTCGTCACCAATCACCCAAGTAGTCTCTGAGTTGGATTTACGATTATCTTATTAAAAATATAGTTATGATTATTTTTTATTTAGATATGTATTAAAATAATATATTTTTATTTTTTAAAAATTATTTTTTTATATCAGTGCATTAAAATGATAATAAAATACCAAAAAATATTAATATAAAACAAAAAAAATTATATTATTTTTAAAATATAAAAACAAATAATATCTTAAAAATCAAAGTAAAAGTATTTCCCTATTCGTCATGGCGTCTACAAGAAAGCGGTGCATTATGACCTGTGAAGTTGCTGTTTCTTTCAAGGCAAAGCCTTTTCTTCCCTTTTTCTTTCACTTCTCCTTCCTCGTGTCTTCTAAAGTAAGATCACGTGTAGTTATTAGAAGCACCTTGGTTAATTATTGTACCATTTCCTTTCCTTTCCCTTTTTTTTTTGTCGTTGTTGTTTTTGTGTTCAAAGAATACTAACTCTGGCATATCATGTATATTATTCCCTTATAGTGATATTTAATTAGTAATTAACCTCTTTTGTTCTCTCTCTTCCAAGCACTTTGAAAGTCCTCGCGTGCCACCCTAGACGACAAGAAGATGAAACGGCATCCAGTTGTTTATTTCTTTATTTTTAATATTATTCTTTCACAACAATAAAAAATATTAAAAATTAAAAAAAATCAAAAATTTATGATATATATGTATGTATGTATGTATGTATGTATATATATATATATATTATTGCATTTCTTTCCCATAATTCTAAGGAAAAAGAATATCTATATAAATAATATAACTTTAAGATATATAGAGAGAAAAAAAAGATGCAAAGGACAACTTTATGATCTGGAATTTTAAACACAATAAAGTCCAAGGGTGGCTAATAAATCTAAAAGATCGTAGAGCATCCAGCAGATACAGCAACGAACAAGATCATTTGTAGTAGGTAGACGTATATTTTAAGCATATCTATCATTTCCTTTCGTAATCAAATATATAATATCTTATGAAATATATTTTCCTAAAAACCTTTCTCCCACTTTTTAATATTTGGTAACCTTAAAAACTAGTAAATGAAAAATACTTTCCAAACAAAAACAAATCTTTTATTTTCTCTAAAAAACACCTTTTGAATTTATTTTCGTAGCCTTATCATATATATATAAAAAATTATATTCTTTTCAGTAATTTATTTTTTATAAAAAACATGAAAATTACTTTGATATCCATGCACCACCTGCCGAATCGAGGATGCGACCTTCGATGCAATCATTCATATTAAGAAACCAAACCATATTGTCTTTGGCAATGTTCAAACTTCAAAGCAGAGCATGATGATACATAGAAAGTAAAGCACTCATTGACAAATAATTGCCTGATCAGTGATAGATATTTAATAAATAAAGTTGTTGTATAGGTTGTATTTGTTCCTCAACAGCATTACAAATCATGGAGGGGCGATTTCCTTCAGCTCTTGTCTTTCCGTGACAGGAAATTTGAAGTCTATCTGATAGAGAAATTCTGGAAAAAGGGCTGCCTGCTGTCTAATAAACTACTAACAAGTTGCATGTTCACCACGAGAAATCAATGCGAGGGAGTGCCTTTAGGTCAAAGACTGAAGCCTAACTTTGGATTCACTCTCGACCATGCAGATGATTCAATGAACTTGATAAAAGCAATGTGCCCATAGTCAAACTGTTAAACCGAACCCTATCTTCTGGGCCTGGGCCCGCCAACCTTGCTAGGATAGTGGGACCGACCTGGAAATGTAAGCACAGTACCACCGAAGTGTCGGGCCTGGTCTGTCAGGCTCTTTGCCTTGATTTTTTGGGCTAGAATAGCCCACTTAAGTGAGTAGAATGAGATAGGGCTTGGGTTGGAGGGTTTATAACTGGGGTTTTAACCCAGGCAGTTTGAAAACGATGATTTTAATTCTCCTTGGCGAGGAAAAACAAATTAATGGAATCATTACCTTAGTTTTCCAAACTCGGCCCAACCTAATAGGTAAATTTAGGTTGGGAACAGCTCATATTTAAAAAAAAAATATAAGAAGGTGAAAACCTGAAGTGAACTGAAGTAAGTCGGTTGAATTCATCAAAAACTTAATTATAACTTGTTCATTTTTTTTAATGAAAATAACATTGTTTTATTTTATATAAAAAATAGAGTAGCATGAGACAATTTAGTGAGCCGGCTCTTAATGAGAATTGAACACTAGATTAGATTTAAAAACTATAATTATTGTTATGATTTTATAATCTGGTTATTAATTATAAAAATTGAGGGAAAGAAATACTTTAAAATGATAAAATCACTTAAAATTTGTTCAGAAAATTGAATTATATCATGATTTTTCTTGTCTGGTGTGGATTCTGAAAGGGTAGGATATAGTTAGTGTATTTGTTATCTTAGATTCCCGACATATTCTATAGTTTTGTGGCTGTTGAGAGTAGTGTTAAGATATATTATCCATTTGTTTTATAAAATAATTTTTAAATTTTTATGTGTTTATTTATTGTTAAAAAATTTAATTTGGTATCTAGAATTTTTTTTGACAAAAAAAACTTTCTAGAAATTATAAAAATATTATATTATTGATTGATTATATTAAATTTTTCTTTAAATTTTTAAATATATTTTGTTTTTAATATATAACATTAACTAAATGCGAGCTCTTGGAATGCCATGACATCATTATTTGCTCTATCAAAATCCAGGAGAAACCAAACAAATGTTGGAGGGGAAAAAAAGAACATAATTTGCGAAGAAAATTATAGCCACGTACATTTTGAGAGATTCAGA
Organism: Populus alba x Populus glandulosa; assembly: GCA_033617975.1. Classification (NCBI taxonomy): domain Eukaryota; kingdom Viridiplantae; phylum Streptophyta; class Magnoliopsida; order Malpighiales; family Salicaceae; genus Populus; species Populus alba x Populus glandulosa. Next base: position 11,438,808 of record CM066151.1, on the reverse strand, counting down.
TGAGATAAGGGCTCAAAAACTTGTTTCCACAAAAATTATATTTGCCATTTATCTTCAAAAAATATTTTCTTGAGTAATAAATCTACCCCACCCCTTCTTTGCTTCATGTAGTTGAGCAAGTACAGCGACACCAAAACAATTTTCTCACCTGCCAGTTTTGCAAAACACCTAGCTATGGAGTCGGTGGCTAACCAAAGGATTGCAAGGGTATCAGCTCATCTCCAACCTCCAAATTCCCAGGTCTTTGTTTTGCTTAATCTTTTGACTTGTTTTGCGGTTAATATACGTGTATACCCTTCTATGTGATTTTCAAGAAAGTTGGAACTTTTTCTTGAAAAAGATCTGTGGGTAATGTTTCAATAGATGGAGGAAAGCCGTGTTTTGAAGAGAACGGATTGCAGAGCAAAAGGAGGAGCACCTGGGTTCAAAGTGGCTATCTTGGGTGCTGCTGGAGGGATTGGGCAACCTCTTGCAATGCTAATGAAGATGAATCCTTTGGTCTCAGTTCTTCACCTCTATGATGTTGTGAATGCTCCCGGGGTCACTGCTGATATTAGTCACATGGACACTGGTGCTGTGGTAATTTATTAGTCCATCATTAGCTATGTTTTTCTTTTTAATATCTTAAATCTATGTGGTCATGTCCAACTGTAATGGAATGTAATCCTTTTATCTTGGAATTGTATTGTTCTTGGTTTGGAGCAAATTATGACTTGTTTCATGTTTTTATAACTGGCATTTTTTTAACTGTTTCTAATGTAATCCAAGAGGTAAGCATCATTCATCCAAGTAACAGAAGTTTAATTCATGATTTCAAACTTTATCATGTAGTCTTGAAAGCATTTGATAGCTATGTTATACTATCTGGTTTTCTAGGTTCGGGGTTTCCTAGGGCAGCCACAGCTTGAGAGTGCTCTTATAGGGATGGACCTTGTGATCATACCTGCTGGTGTGCCAAGGAAGCCTGGAATGACTAGAGATGATCTTTTCAACATCAATGCTGGGATCGTCAGAACTCTCTGCGAGGGAGTAGCAAAGTGCTGCCCCAATGCGATTGTCAACTTGATCAGCAATCCAGTTAATTCTACAGTTCCAATTGCAGCAGAGGTTTTCAAGAAAGCTGGAACTTATGATCCAAAGCGACTTCTAGGAGTTACAATGCTTGATGTTGTGAGAGCAAACACTTTCGTGGTATGTAATCAGCGAATTGGACTAGCTAATAATTTTCTGCCCTTGTAAATTGCTTACGCTCTGACATTTAAGGTAGCTAAAACCTGCCAGACCAAGTAGACTATTTCTTACTTTGTTGTAATCACCAAATGGACCTTTTATGTTTGTTTTTTTATTTTTTTACTTTTATGAGCTTTCTACATTCTGCTCCCTGATTTCTTTGCAGGCAGAAGTTCTGGGACTTGATCCTAGGGAAGTTGATGTTCCAGTCGTTGGAGGCCATGCTGGAGTTACAATTTTGCCCCTTCTGTCGCAGGTAGGGTAGATTGTTTTGAGAAAATGTCAACACCAATTTAGATGTTAAAAATCTGGCACATTATGAAGTGAATGCTTTTAATGCAATGACTTGATGCACTATTTGCAGGCTAAGCCCCCTTCCTCCTTCACCCCTGAAGAAACTGAATACCTGACAAAACGAATTCAAGATGGTGGAACAGAGGTTGTTCAGGTAATATTTTTATTTTTATTTTTATTTTTTTGTAGCGTGGTGGGCTTCAACACTGGATGTAATTAGATCCTTCCAAGTGTTTTGTTGAGTGTCATCTGCTTGGGCAGAGAGAGAGAGAGAGAGAGAGAGCCAGCCAATGTTTAACACACAATATGTTACCACCTCTCTGGTAATTTTTCAGTGGTCTGATATAGATTAGCATGCACTATAACAGCTTGTTATTGTAAATCGAACATAAAATTCCAAGTGGACATGGACAAGGATGGTGGTATCTTCGATTGGACTGGAAAAAATTGATATTTTAATTGAAGAAAAGATTTGCGAATTTCATCTACTGCATCTCTGCTGATCATAAAGTCCGAAGCTTCCAAACGTTGATGGTTCCCGGCATATGAGCTCCTCAAACTGCTTCTACTAGTTGCCGCTTCCTTTCCATTTGGATTTAGTAGATCGGTTAAACTACATTAAACAATGTTTTTTGTGATTGGCAGGCAAAAGCTGGGGCTGGCTCTGCAACATTATCAATGGTTAGCCAATCTATTCCTTCTTTTGTTCATTCTCCAACTTTGATTGCAAAAATGAATGATAAAACTTCAAACCTAATGGACCTGTTGGACCAAAATGAAGACAAGGTTACATAATTGTGCAGGCATATGCAGCTGTTAAATTTGCAGATGCCTGCCTCCGTGGCTTGAGGGGAGATGCTAGTGTTGTCGAATGTGCATTTGTAGCTTCTGAGGTATTCTTTTGAAATCCTTCCTTTTGTCAGAGCCTTTAAACTTTCTATTTTAACCTTTTAATAATTAAGCACATTGATTATAATAGGTGACAGAACTTCCATTCTTTGCGACCAAGGTACGGCTTGGCCGTAGAGGAGCTGAGGAAGTCTATCAACTTGGTCCCCTAAACGAATATGAGAGGTATGAAGAAACATTTAATTACTCAACTGGCTTTCCTTTGTTGGTAGAAAGAAATAAACAAAAAAAATGATCTTGTAATTATATTTAACAGGGTGGGATTGCAAAAGGCGAAAAAGGAGCTGGCGGAAAGCATTCAGAAGGGGATTTCCTTCATCAGGAAATAGTTTCAATCCAAGTGAAGCAAATTATGTGAAGTTAACGAGTAGTTCCTTGTATCCGGACCAGTTTGAAATCATCTCTTATGATATTAGCCAATTTGAAACTCACCAAGATATTGTCATTCTCGATCATCTTTTATGGCTTGAAATTATGTAATATCACCGGAGTATCAAGTATAATTTTCAGTATTTTTTAAATCCTAAAATCGATCTTTTACTGTAGAAACACGCAATTCTCCCCACCCAAGGACGAAGTCAATTGATCAATGAAATGCCCAGAGTAACATGCCCTTCTCTCACTGGCTTACGAGTTACAACAAGTAGCCTTCGTTTCCCCATATGGAACCTTCATCACCATTCCATAGATGTGGAATGTTGGCTACTCTAGTGGACGCCATCTTGATAGGCTAAAGCTTGATCAGCCTGTTCTCTGTTGAGCTGATATATCACCAGCACTTTCTATTGATTTTACAACCAATATTTCCAGGGAGCTATTGGAATTTGGAAATAACCATGAATAAAAATTATGTGTAACGTGCAAGACCATAGCTCCTGAAAGAGTTCCAGGGGCGTGGCTTATACTAACGGGAAAAGGTTGACAACACATGATTAACAAGCAACACCACAAGATGAAGGCTCTCATATTATCACTCGTACCGCAAACAATAAGGTCCTCTTGAGATCTTCGTTTACATCTTTTTACTATCTCATTGTGTATAACTGGAACGGGGGGGGGGGGGGGGGAATTTACAGTTTCTCCAGCAAATTTGCCAAAATTAAGTCCCTGGCCAATGGTTCAAGTGGTGAAAGGATTGGAAGGAGGGTGAACAGCAGGTGTTCTGGACATGCTCACATTTCCTGTAAGCAGATGAGGAGCCACAGTATCCTCTAGAATCACAGGATTAACCTGCACCACTCTCTCGGGTACAACCTTTTGGCCATCAACCTTGGCCAATACCTCAAAATGCATCCTCACACTCTCAGGCTTCGTCCTCCACCAAGGAACAGCCTCCAAATCAAGTCCATCTCCTTCTTTCAACAACTTCTCAACACCAAAACCTATCTTAACAAATGTCTGAGCTGACACATCTGCCTTCAACAACTTGAAGGAACCTTTCTTATTAGCCTTGGACCCCAAAACTGAGGCAAGCAATTTCTCGAAACCAACCAAATTTGAGTTCGAGCCGTTCACAGAAACAAATGGCCACATTGTAGTGAAATGTTTAGGAGTAAGGACAGTTGTAGCACGTTCTGAATCAACAGCGGGGAGGGAATCAACAGGTTGGGATTTTGCAGGCGAGGATAGTTCCACAAGTCCAGGAGCAAGGCGCTTCAGCTTGAGCCTGTTATTGGAAGATTGTGATGATGAGGAAGGAGACGTGAGTGACGTGGGCCCAACAATGCGCAGGGAGAGGGGAGGAGCTTCTTCAGAGCGAGTAGCACGACGTAGCTGTTCAGCTAAGGCAAGAAGACCAGAAGCAAAACCAGATTGAGTTCGATTTAGAGGCAATGGAAGATCAACAGGGTGACGCAGACTAACTGATCTCGCACCCTTCACCGTGACCACAGCGCCATCAGCTAAAATTACTTTTTTCAAAACACCAGCATCAACATCGTGCTGCAGATAAAGGAAATTAATTTTTTCAGCTTCTGAACTGAAATTCAAAATAATTTCTTTTGGAAAACTCGGGGTGAAAATATCGGGCAAATAAAATGACCCAAAATCATTGTAACAAAAACATGGCTAACCTAAAACAGGCCCTTCATAAACTCCTTTAAAAATTAATAAATAAATAAAAACTAACAAATTCTAGCTGTCGAAAATAGCCCGAATGAACTAGAATAAAATCGAAATCAATCACATACCGGCAATGAAATGCGCATATCTTTGGCATCCTGAATCCATATCTCCATGGGTCCAGCAAGCTGAAACGGAGCTAAAACAGGTGATACATTGCCATCCTTTTTCTGCTCCACCAACCCGTTTTCATCACCGGGTCTAATCGGGTCTTCAACTCTAAAAATAGGTAAATCAACAAACTCCCACCGGTTCACATCCTCCAATAACTTGAACGGAAACACCTTATTATCAACTTCCACATCAAATTCATAAGCCACCGAATGGCCCACGAGTGCGTCTCTCAAGTCAAAACCAGATATCTTGAAATCATCCGCTTGAAACCCTAAGCCCTTCACAATCGCTTCCTTCAAATCCTACAGGCAGCAAATATAAAAAATTGTCATTAGAATAAAGATATGGGAAGGTGCAGTTAAAGAATTTTGCAGTTTGTGAAGTTTACTACTTACGGAGATTGCTTTTGGATGGGGAGGGGAATTGATGTCCGGTGCGGAGAACAGAGCTGCGGCAAGGGACAGAGTTGTGAATATGAGGGAAATTAGGGTTAGGTAGCGGCATGATGATTTGATTGCCATTGATATCGGAACCGGAGGGAGTCAAAAGTAGAGGGGAGATCGATAGAATTGGTAAGTCGATGCTTCTGGAGCGGAAATTGATTTAGTTGTGAATTTCTTTATTATTATTGCGGGTGTTATAAAGGGTGAAGGTTCTAGATTAGTTTCCGAAGATTTATGGAATGGTGACGTGGAAGGAATGGACCAATGCGAAGAGAGGAAATGATGTGGAGATGAAAGATGATTGGTTGTGATTTGATGGTGTTCAGAGAGAGAGTTTGGGTATTGGCGTAACTCGTAAGGGTGGGGTGGCGTGGGGTCAGGAGATATTTCTGGCTGATTCAACGCTGAATGATGGGTCGGTTGAAGTTGTAGAATTGACTTGTCGTTTGAACCTTCAATGTGTTAGACTGACGTCATAACCATCAACCCTGTTTTTAAAATAGAAAAATTACCCGGCATTTGTATTTTATTCTATTGAATTTTGAAAAATTAATGTGCTAGTTAACACATAATATCTTAATATATAATTATTTACAAGATTACTTATATATTTCATTTAATAACAAAATATTTTTATATTAAATATTACACTCATCCTTTTCCTATCACTAGAACTCTAACACCTATATCATTTTCTTATAAGAAAATACTGACCAAAACTTTAAAAAATATAGCTTAATTTATTTTAAGGTTATTAAAAATTTATATAATTATTAATTTTATATTTTATAAAATTAATTAAAATACATGTAAACTAATCTAAATATTAATATTATAAAAAAAATTGAGCACCCTCACGGCCCACAGCGACATCACCATAGGCCCGGGGTTAAAGTCAGCAATCAACAACCAGTCAGTTCTTATCCTAGGCGTTAATTTAATTGATTGGATTCCTTGGGTTCGCATCAATTTATTTGATTTGGGCTCGAATCTTATGGCTTCAAGATTTTATGGATTTTTATGAATTGCAAATGGATCAGAGTAATCCGTTACCTTTTCTTTCCTCTGTTGCATCAATTTGATTTGGGCTTGAATCTCAGTCTTATTTCTTTGATTGATTTTGTTTCATATTTTTTGTGATTTTATTTGCTAACAGAGTCGCGTTTTAATGGAAATAAGAGGATGAACAAGGGGAAAGAAAAGGTAACGGATTACTCTGATCCATTTGCAACCCATGCAAATCCATAGAATTTTGAAGCCATAAGATTCACAACAATCATTAACTTCCCTCCCGACAAAACTAATAGTTACGCCATGGCAGCTTTCGAGCAAAGCTCCAATGTCCCATGCAACTTCAGCTGACTTCCCAGCCTAGATCGCTATCTTCACTATGCACACCCTGCTGCAAAGCTTAACAATACATCGTGCCTCTGAAACTATGGCCATAACAGTGCTGTTCACATGGCCATAGTGTCTGGTATGAGAAGATAATGAAAGCATAATATCATAACAATTAAAGTAGCTCTATCGATAAAACCTGTATTTCTGTCCTTCTACTCGACTGCATCCACCGTATGTACAGGCACCAGATGTACAATACTGCTCTGCCATTAATTACGTATGAGTAGTTCAGTCAATGCTAAGAAAAGATGACATTATTTGAACATCAAATATATTAAAATACAAATGGTTTTTCTCCATCTGAAAATAGCTTCTTTCCTTGGAGATTTATTAGTTATGAGAACGTACGAATACCATCAAAAGATAGAATATCAGAAGTGAAAGCTGATACTTGATGCATGCTTTAACCAGAAACATCAAGGTTTTGCTGCTGTCATTTTAAGTGTAGATGATGTCTGACAGCCGAGCCAAGTTACCGTAGGAGATTTTCATATCTTCCACCACGATAATTCAGTGGACAAATTTTATTGGGCTTTCCATTAGCGAACACAAACTATAGCTTCTCTGTTATCTGTTACAGATTTATAGGTAGATAACAGGAACCACAGTAAAAGCCCGGTTAAATAATATTTATGTAGTCTTTTTTTATTAAGGGTAGAATAATATTTTCAATTTAACATATATATATATTTTATTTGTATTTAGGTTAAGACTATGCATTCATAACATACAGATTATTAGAATTCTAGCCTCTGTTTTGTGTTTGATCTCAATTAGTTTAACAAGCCCAACAGGAAAGAAGAGAAAAAAAAACGGGCAGCAGCTTTGGTTGTAAATTGATTTAGCAAGACGCTGATTTAGGAATTCTCCCATGGAACATGCATTGTGAGAAAGTCGAGGACCACCCATTTCTAGTGCCTTTTCTTGGAAGAAACTATTGACTGTAAGAAAAAAAAAATGATACTGCAATGAAAGGAAGGGATTGCTGGTAGGGAAAGAGCTGAGCCAATGGATTTAGCTTCCTTCTTTTCGATTTATCCACTAGTAGTAATCTGCTTCATAAAATATACTAAAATAGAAAGAAAAAAACAATAATATACATTTTAGCTGCTGTGGCATCCGCCCTATAACCATGCATAAATAAATTCTTTTGCTTTGTTTTGCTTGCTGTTGTTTATCTATGGGATCACTCGCGGTGCGTAGAAGATAGAGAGAGAAGAAGGCGAAACCAAAAGTAAAAAACCACGCCTCCTTTCTCTTCCCTTGCGTTTTTCTCATATCAATGAATGCTGTTCATATCTCGGTGCGTGGAATATTATTTTTTCAAAAAAGTAAAAGAAAGCTTAATTAACTAGGTTTGTATGGGTGCTCTGTATTGGGATGATGATTTTGAAACCTTTTTTTATTTAATTATACAATAATAAATACTTTTATAATTAAAATGACTTAATCTATAGAAAAAACTATATTTGAAAGAATTCAAATGATTTAAATCAATGAACATAATAATTTTCTTTGGTGAAAACCCCCGTTCGTTAATCAAGTTTTTTTCCTACTGAAAACATTTTTTTCATTATAATAATTTTTTTAAACAAAAACTTAGTGTTTTATGAAAAGTAAATATCAATTGAAAAACAAGAAATTAACCAAAAAATTATGACATGATAATTCTGACTCAACAATATAAAAAACAACAAAAATGATTAATTTAAAAAATATATTAAAAAAATACATGCACATTTTATATTCATATAAGAAATTTATAAATTAATTGACACTATTATCCAAAGAATACCATTTTTTATTTGAAAAGCAAGGCATAATTGGTCAATTTATAAATTTTATTGTAACAATTCTAATTAAAAATATTTTATTATGCAATAAAATGAATAAATAAAATTAAAATAAATAAGTGATAGGCTAGGCATGGGGCCTTCGAAGGCTAGGCTTGTACACCCTATCCTCACAAAGAGAAATCAATGTGTTTGTCCCTAACAAAACAAGCTCATACACCAAAAAAAAATTATGAACCAAGTTAGCCACACATTGTATATCATTTTTTAAGAAAAAAAATATGTTGTCTTCTTGTCTCTCGATGACCGAAAAATCAAGATCCAACATATTGGACAAAAAAACTTAAATTTTAACCACCTTTTTCATTCAAAAACATGAAACAAAAATACATTATATAAAACTTTAAAACTTTATTTATAACAATAAAAAAATTAATTGAAAAAAAACCTAAGATTAAAAATCTTTTTTATGCCCAAACATTATTAAAGGTAAAAAACACATCTATTAAGTTATTCTCTTAAAACTAAATATGTATATACTAGAATTAAAGTTATTGACCAAGAACTTTCTCTCTTCTTAATTTTGTTTTTGTAACTTTTTGTTTCCTCTCTAAACTTTCAATGTCTAAAATGTAACTATAACGAAGTTTAAGAATAAAATGTAATAACATAAAAAAACATGGACTAAAAAGAAAAATTTATGAAATTACAGGGATTGAATGGAATTTTATCGTGTGAATTATTGAATAGGACATTTTTTCTTACTTTATGTCAATTTTGATCCATAATTGGTCAATTTGATTTTTCAAAAGAAGACAAAATTATATTTTAGAAGATTGGTTGTCAATTCAATAACCAAACATTTAAATACATATCAATAAAATGAAAAGGAAAGAAAAAACATATTCAAGCTCGTAAAAAAATGATAACTCAATTGTAAAAGATATAATTGAAAAAAAATAAAGTATAACAATTTCAACAATTTTAATTAATATTCGAATTTAATATAGCATTAATATGAGCATTTAAAAACAATACTCATTAATTAAATATTTAATTAAATAAATTAAATATATATATATATATATAAAAAAAAACAAAATCAATGGAACACGTAACTAGTATATAAACACGCGTACACCACCGAGCCCACAATCAAAAGAGTATGGTACCGCGTAGATATGTTCGGTCAAACATTCTAGAAGGCCTCCTAATAGTCGGTGCCAATATTTGCTACCAACTTAGCGTGGCTTGGCTGCATTCAATCTCTTGTTACCCAATTTTCCAGCGCGTGACAGGTGGAGGATCACATGCATCCTCACTTCCAGCAACTATAGCATGTAGAATACAACTAATTAATCATGGCGGTAATGAACGGGAAGGAACAAGGAATTCCAGAGGGATATTTGTCACTCTGTATATCTATCTATCTCAAAGCCTACTGGGCTCTTACAACTTTCTCAAAAAAACAAAAAACAAAAACCTCTTCCATGTATCATGTTCCAAGAGATCAACCTGATCAGAAACATGGTTAGGTAGGAAAACAAGTTGTTCTTTTTTTTTTTTTTTGGAACTACCAATGACTGTTCACGAGAATATATGTTAACGATGAAATAGTAGGCGCCAAAATTGAATATCCAAGTGAAAATTTGCTATTACAAAAATTGAATATCTAAGTGAAAATCTGCTGGCTGCTGGGCTGGGTTCAGTAAGTCAATCTAGTTACATTATTAGTTGGTCCAGTTTGTCTGTACTCAATGCATGAAGTATTAATTTTTAAAAAAATATATATATTAAAATAATATATTTTTTAATTTTAAAAAATTATTTTTGATATAAGTAAATTAAAATATCTAAAAATATATATAAAAGATTAATTTAAAATAAAAAATATAAAATTTATCCAACCCACATTAGCGAAATCGGCTCCAAAATGCTGAAATATGAAACAGATTAATGATCCCAAGATTCCAGGAAATGGGTTGATTTTTTATTTGGTACACCCCACTTGTGCTTCAGATGTTTTTTATTCATTATATATCGTTTTTATAGAATGATAGACTTTCCCTCGGGGGAAATAACATGTATTATTTAATTAAACTTGTTGATTAAGAAAGATGGTGGGTTCTTACTGATTATATATAATAATTGAATCACAAATTTCAACTAATCAATCACATCCTTACGACCATTACGTTAGCTTTTCTTTAATCATTTTTAGAACTCGTATTTCCTCAGGACGACCCCGAGAACAGAATGACTTGAACATCGAGCAACTTGCAGCTAATAAACCACTCGTGTATCCATTAATTCTCCGAGAGATCTCATACTGAGTTTTCGACCCTTAAGATACATTATCTCAATCAATATCAGAATGATTTGAAAATATTAAAAAAATATATAATCTCAGTTTAAACTGCACTCCACACAGGGCTGAAGCAATCAGCAAGACGTCATAGTTTAAAATAGCAGATAAATATGTGGGAGAAAATGGGCATTAATAATTTGAAATAAGTAGACAACATAGCTTTCAGTTAAAGATCGAACGCTTTTCTCAGAGGAAACTCTCCTCGAGTAAATTTTCAAAGCCTAGCTTGTAGTATAGCCTAGGTTGTAGTATAGCCTTGCTTCCTTGACAAATCATGAAGAAAAGTTGAAGTGATGCAAAAGTCCCATTGGTTTAGTGAATTGCCTTAGACTCGGGTTTGATACCAGTGGCTAGTGATAAGAAAGGACTCTTTGTCTTTTCTTCATCTGTATTCTTGGTTATCGAATGAACGCCATGTAAAGCATCAAATATCAAAGGATAATCCATTGCAGGTGACGGTAAGGCCATGATATTTATTGTATAGGTTTGTCATTTCTGGAATATATAATTTTCCAAGCTATTTTCTGCGTTTTGATATCTACCTGCACAGCTTGAATTTTCATTTTCTTCGCTTTTGATTTTTATTGGGAATTAACAATTAGTTTACTGGTAATCTTCGATGAGAGAGAGAGAGAGAGAGATGAATGTCATATCAAGATCACGATCTTTTGTGGGGACTGAGGCTACAATGGTTCCATTCAATAATTCAAGTAATATTAAATTAGTCGGAAAGAAGTCTTGGACGACAACCATATCAATTTTATTACTCTGTGACTATGATACAAACACTTTTGCGGGCCGTCAATTCTAGAAGGAGCGACTGTGAAAAAATATTTTTGAAAAAATTTGATTTTTTTATTTTAAATTAATTTTTAAATTATTTTATGTGTTAGTATGAAAAATAAAATTTTAAAAAATAATAATAATATTTTAATATATTTTTTTAAAAAATTAATTTAAAAAATAACTATCACAAAAATAATAAACGAGCTCAAAGTGATCATTAAAAGCCAAAATAGCTCATTTTTTCAAGCTCTCTATCAATCATGCACCAAATAGCCATTTAACTCATGCATTGGCTAGTGCTATGCCATGGGTGTTATCAAAAAGTTTTTAAAGCATGAAAAAAGTTAAGTATTAGTGACATGTTTTATAAAAAAAATAATTTTTAATCACGAATTAAATAAATTTGTTTTATCTAATATTAAGATGGAAAAACATTTAATCTACCTAATTAAAAATAAATAAATTAAAAGGCTCAATCATGTATTAACTCAGTACTAAGGGACAAAAAGAATTTTAAAAATAGGATTTACTTTTTGAAAAAAATAAATGAACTTCAATCAACAAAGTAAACTCACAAAACAAGTCATATATGTCATCATATTCAACAATATTTTTATCTCAAAAATTATTTTTTATTTAATTATATGATAAAAAATTGCATGATAATTTTCTATATCAAATATTTATTTTAGAAGCAAACAAAAAATGAGAGGAATGTGGTGTCGAGATTGTAAAGGTACATCATTGGTGACAAATAATGAAATTATATTTTAAAAAAATAATAATTAAGAGACAATAAAAGTATTAAAATAAAATAAAACAAATAATAATCTAAATGCTACGAATTAAACCAAAAGAAATCCAGGTGGGCCTAGGCATTTAAAAAAAAAACCTAGATGTATGAGCCTATCTTTAATTTTTTTATATATTTTTCTTACACTTCATTTTTCTACAAAATAAAAGAGAGAAGAAGAAACAAACAATTTGGCATTTGCCTGTATAGAATTCAACAACTAAAGGTCATTGGAAAAATAAAGCTTTGGTTTTATGACTTAAAAACCTCACTTTGACGCAAAATACCTCGATAAACCTATTAATAGACTAAAAACAATTTAAAAAGCCAAAATCAACGCAAACCCAAAAATGTTCTAGCGGTCGGATATGCCTTCTCGGGCAAGAAGGAAAAAAAACACATAGATAAAACTGTTATAATAAATGAAATTCATTGATACCAAGTTTAATCTTTTTGTTGATTAGAATCGTCGTTTATGATAACTTTTTTTCTCTAAACCGGAATTTGACATCCGCCCTTTATTCTCTAACAAAAAAATACTTGAAAAATATGAGAAATTAACTTTTATATCAAAATTAAATTTTAAATAATTAAAAGATCAATCAGCTATAACTTTAAAAATACAGGGATGAAAATATTTTTTTTGTGTGAAATTAGAGGCTACCATCTATTTTAACTATTTTTTTAATTCTGGTTAAAAAAAGAATAACTTTCAATTCTATCTTCTTTTTATAAAAAATAAATATAATTAGTTGCTAATTTAGTTTTTTTAAAAAAACCAAATTGTGCAAAAAGACCATTCAAGAATCAAATTTTAATATTATAATTTACAAGAGAATGAACGGTGGTGGCAGCTACATTGTCCCCTTACGAATTAGTTTATGCTAGTAATAATAATTAGTTAAACTTAACAGAGTCCGGGAGCCATATCTCAATTCCAACTCATCCCTAACCTATCCACTAGGCTAGGCAGCAACTACGCAAAAATGGCTAGTATTTAATCCCGTGATATTAGAATGCTATTTCAATTTTTTCTTATGATTCTGACTTTTTAAAAACTTATATATATAAACAATATTAATGTCCTAGGTGGGGCATTCTATAATCATGGATTCATGATTGATGCAATTTTTTGGAGCGTCAATTGAGCCTAAAAATAAGTTAAATATTGGACTATCTTTTCTATACATAGTTTCTTGAGCTTTTTAACATAATCTTCTAAAATCTCAAGTATAGATGGACTGTTACTGTGTTTGCGTGCGGTTCCGTCTTGTCCCGCGAAGGATTCATTTGAAAGTGAGTGTGGTAGCTTTATTTTAGTGTTTTATTTTTATGTTATTGATTTTTCAATGTTAAAAATAAATAAAAAATATTAAAAAATTATTTTAATATATTTTAAAATAAAAAACACTATACACACCAACCACCACTGAATTCCCAACTCACTAATCCAGCAGCATGGTGGTGGGCAACATTTTCGTCTCCATGAGCCATTTCCAGCATTCAAGTAAATCTAGGGACAAGATTCCCAGTGTGTGTGTGTGTGATAATCATGTTCATGGCGGACGGAAGTTACTATAATAAATTATCCCATTAATTGGTCTGAACCAAACTGTTACAAATCATTATTAGAGCATTACAGGGAAGAAGAAAAGAAGGCCACAGGCGGCCTCTTCAAACACTGATCAAACAAAATTACAACAATACAAGGCCTTTAATTTGTCTGCACCTAAAAAACCATCTTAGGTAAGAAAGGGACTTAACATGTTCAGTTGAATAATCAACCTCCCAATAAAAAAGCCTAAACAAGCCGTGAGATCACTCTTTTGAAACAGATGGGTCCTGGACATGGCTAAGAATTTGACCATGCAAAAACCGATTGGGTAAAAAAAACCCTCCTGCAAAATGAACCTCACAGCAAACAAGCTTACAGGCAAGGATCAAAAGTGGTGGAGCATTGCAGGCCTTGTCTACTTTTAGAAGGATAGCTTTGAGCTGTATAATATGTATAGAATATATGCTGATTATTTATGGCGTCTTCTAAGTTTCCATCAGCATCAGAGAAACTGGTTAGACCATCATACTAACTGAGCTTGGAGCAGCTTCTTTTTCACATGAAGAACTCGAAAGCTGAGCGTAAAGTCTTCACTAGATCCTTCAATGACATGTTGAAGTCGATATCCATCTGCAAGAAGTGGATATAGAACTCCTTTATTAGTATTCGAAAAGGGAGAAGACACATACATGCACATGTTAAACTAGATGTTTGAAAGAACTGGTTGAGGACGGAACTTACCTGCGCAATAAAAGTAACATGAAGAGCAGATGTCCCAAATGCGAGAACACTGCTATTGATTACTGATAGGTGGAGTTTCTCAATTTCAGCCACTGTTTTCTCCAAAACTCCTTTCCTTTTCTCACAATGGATTCTTATGAGGACATGTTTGTCGCAGAATCTTGCTTCAATTTCTGGCAAAGTTTCATGAATAGGGCCTTTGGACTCGTCTGAGGAAGAGTTGACATCACCGTCATCGACATAGATATGAGATTTCTTCACAATGACCACTGATTCCATGGTTTTCTTTTTTGTTTGTTCCTCAAGTGTCTTAACCTTCTCTTGCAGTTGTTTCAAGTACTTGATAGCATCTCCTAAAACAGAAGCTTTGTCCATCTAAAACACGACATGTTCACATATATAAGATATCCCAGATGCCATGATTAATTGGAAATGAAAAGCTATCAGGAATGATAATAAAGAATAATCTGGATTAAGCTTGATACCTTCTTCAGGCCAGGAACTACAGCAGATAAAGCTATGAATCGTTGACTAAGCTTCTCTCGCCGCTTCCTTTCTGCAATAATGTGATCTTGACTTTGAGAAAGTCTAGTAGTGTTTGTGCTAATCCTCTCAGGTCCTTGGCAACCCTTGAATACATAGTTTTGGCTCCCGAAGATATCTTGGGAAACTACCATGTCAGAAGGGAAGTTATTGATGCTTTCCTCTTTAGGCTTCACCAATCCCGTTTGATTTGCGTTGTTGGGATTGACAAATGAAAGAAAGTTAGGAGAAAAGGCAGATTGTGGGTCTGACAAATGAAAAGTTTTCATTTGTTTTGTTGGTCTGACATTAATGCTAGTGGGGGTACTATCCATGGAGGTTTTGAGGTTGAAATTTTGGTGAGAGAAAGGATGGTGTACGTTCTCTCCAAATGCAGCAGCAGCTAATGGCAGTAAACTGATATCATCAAGGGAGTTCATGTACCACTGGTTGGTGAAGCCTGGATCCTCCATTCCCTGTGCATCAGTAATATTTACATTTCAGTTTCTGAAAAATCCTGAATTACTAACAAAAAGCTTCCAAATTCCTATATCTGATAATTAAAGTGCAATAATTATCACAAGTGCTCTTACTAGTTCATATAAAGCTGTAATTGATGAAGTCTCCATGGCAGAAGCTCCTTTCTGAAGACGAGTAAAAGAATGGAAGAGAATTGATAAGAGCTTACCTAGCTTTCTATGTCAAACCTCCACTAAAGCAGGAGAGTTCCCTGCCCTCATAATTCAACTTTATAGCTTCTCCACCTCTTGTAATAACAGATGTGAATAAGACTATGTAATTTTGATGACTATAGGCTGTATTAATTTAATATTCCGATGGCAAATTGGAATATTTTAACTTAGTGGGCCGTTTTTGCTGGCAGGCCAATTAACTTGTAACAATTAACAAATCATTTTTTGTTGTTTTGCAGACTTTACGGGATAGATTACCAGCTAGCCGTTGAAAAATTACATTCAAGGGTTGCTGATAAGAAACCGTTGATCTTAGAGGATGTGGCCCCACACTATGTCTATCAAATTAGCAAGGTCCAAATTGAATTTTTTTTTTATTTCTTATAAAGCCCACGTTAATTTTGTTGCATTTCATACAGCCAATTTATTTTAATGCAATTAAACCTTAGTGATTGTACGTGGACTGCTAAAACTGATTTTTGTATAGCTATTGTCTGGTCCTTAAAAGCATGCTTATAGTTGTTATAAAAAAATAAATGCTTAAACATGTTCAACATTAAATCCATAAAAAAATAAAAAGTTAATATAGTTCTATTAAGTAATAAAGCAAACAATTTTAGGGGTGTTTAGCAATGCAGTTTTTAAAAAAAATTGAATCTTTTTTGTTTTAATTTATTTTTTTATTTATATTGTTAATATTAAAAAAATTTAAAAATCATTTCTATATATTTTAAAATAAAACACACTTTAATGAAAACCCTATTATCTATCCTAGCCAAGGAACTTATAAACGAAACGCGTCATTGAATGGTACGGATGGTTGGTTCAATCTTGAACTTTCCAGTGACTTTTCTTGAATTCGTAAGCCAATAAGGTAACGACACCCTTTTACTTTTCACATCCTTTTTGTTGGTGGGTGGGTACGGCCCGTCAAAAACCGACCCATAAAGAGGTTGGCTCATGATTACAAATCGAGGACCCGTAACGATGTGCCAGCAAGTAATGGAGATTTTTGACTGGTTGATTTCATTATTAAAATAAAAACTTGCATTGACTAGGTGCACTATCGTATGATAAAAGATGGTTTTTTTTTGTGTTTTAAATTTTTTTTTTTAAAAAAAATATATTTTATTTTTATTTTTTTAGACTGTTTTGATATATTAATATTAAAAATAAATTTTTAAAAAATATATTATTTTAATATATTTATAATTAAAATACATTTTAAAAAATAATGCTATAAAGGAATACTTAAAAGCTGATGATCTTGAAATGTATCTGCATAAATGTTTTTTTCTTATTCCCATTGGATCAATGGTTGAATATTCCAGGCCTTAAAATGCTGGTAACAAATATTGGCTATGGAGTTTAAAGGGCTTTGATTTTATTTTTCAGCTTGCTATAATTGACAGCTTGCGAAAATATATAATTGAGAACGTTCTTAGGTTTGTTTTTAAGGGGATTTGTTCTTGTATTTTAAAATTTTTTAAAAAAAATTTGATATTTTTTTTGTTTTAAATTATTTTTTTATAAATTTAGATTTTTTCTATATTGATATCAAACATAAATTTAAAAAAAATTAATATATATATATATCATTTTAATATATTTTAAATAAAAATTATTTTTTAAAAAAATTATTATCACATTCTTAAATATTATCTCATGCTTTGACTAGCATCTTCTTTATCCTTTATGTAAACATTAAAAAAATCCTTTTGAAAAAAAAGCACGTTGTTGGTATTCTTGGCCAGATGTACAACAAAGAAGTAGTCGGTGCTTGATTGTTTTGAAAAAAATGTCTTTTAACACTCCGATTTTTTATTAGATAATAGGGATATTTTCGAATCATGTTCATTGAAAAATAGTATTTTTTTTTTTTAAGTGAAGGATACTATTTAGATTGAGTTTAGGCTTGTTCAAAAAATTTAAATAAATTTTATTATCCTTAAAATTGGAATTTAAAAAAATAAAAAAATCAGCATATCTCTTTTAACTACTAGGTCAATCGTTCGAGGTTAGTTCTGGATTGTATTAAAGGTTTTCTAACGGTTAGCGCGCACAAATTCATTACGAGAAAAAAAAAAGAACCAAGGTCATAGGGCAAGTTAAAGCTTGATGAGTTTTATTTTTGAAAAATCTTTTGTCGGGTTCAAGCTAATGAAATTGGCAAATATGAGAAAATGCAAGCAAAGTTTTCTAGTTTCAACAAAGAATGCCTTCTTCGTGCCCATTTAAAAATTATATTTTCTAACCGAGGTTATGATTTTTTAATGTTTAGTAATGTTTTTTAAAAATAATATCATTAACTTTTATATATATATATATTATTTTAAAAGTTATAATTTATAGTTTTTTAAAAAATATATACACAGCATTTGGGTCTAATTGTTTTTGCAGTAGAAACTGTGTTTTATAAAATTTTAATCTTTTTAATTTGAAATTAATTATTTTTTTGGAGAGAGTGAAGTACAATTTGCATTACATTCTATCCAATTGGAGAGAAAATGCAGATAAAATGGGCCATGAGAGAGCTCAGAGTGAAGCAGGTATTGTCTTGTCGGGATAGGACCTGGGAAGTTTCCTCGTAGTTTCATCCCAATATCTCGTGACCCTGTCGGCAACTGATCTTACTTACCAGTTTTGAAATTTGAATATAATATTCATTTCGTCGCAATAAGTATGATTGACCGGGGAACGTTTTACTGAGTATTTTCAATATATAAATTTAAATGGTTTAATATATATCATATGGTGAAAGTTATTTGAATTTAAATTTACATAAACTTCTATCATCTTATATTATTAATTAATTAATTTGATAAGAATTGAACCTGTAATTATTATATTAGAAAAATTCTAATATAATTTATAATATTATGTTTAAATTTGTCTTTTTTTATTAATTGCTGCTTCTTTTGTCCGGCACGCTGAGATTAATGATCTCCTTCGAAGGGATTGGAGTTGCTCTTCGCCCCATGTCTTTCGTTAAAAAAACTCTTGCTTATTGTAATTATGCTGGCTGATGGCATTGTCAATACATTTTTAGTATAGTAAATGAAAAGATAATCTCCATGTTTAATAAAATAGATTAAAAAATATATAAAAAATATTAACCGGATAAGATTCATTCATTTGATTAAAAGCTTGAATGGAAAGTTGATTTTCCTTACAAATATTTTATCTTGAATATTTTTTTATTTAATTTCAAGATTTATCATGCCCATTAAGCACATGTGATTTTTATTTTTATAAATAAATCATGCAAATATAACTGTCTATTTAAAATCTAAGATGAAAAAAAAAATTAAGTAATTTCTTTAAAGTATCATGAAATTATAGAAATAATCCAAAATATTAATTAATATTTTAAAAAAAGTTAAACTAAACAATTTTAAAATAAAAGAGGTAATAATTAAAAGGAAATTAAAAAAAAATAATAATTAAAAGAAACAAAAAGAGACTAGACATGTTGTCAAACATGCATGTTTGACCTAAAAGGAAAAATCCAAATCTGAATGGGCTTAAAAGGTCAGACTGTTACACCTAATTATTTTTTTTAAAAAAAATTGCATGCGGATCATCGCTTGCTCTAAAGGATGACATAATGTCTGACAAACTTAGACATCGTTTATTTTTGTATTTTCTGGTTACCTCAGTGATAGATATTTAGACTGTAAAAAAATATTTTTCAATTTGTTATTGTCTAAAAATACATTTAAAACATCCTATAAATTTTAATAAATATATTTTGAAGCCTTAAAACTCTACAGTTGATTTTAAAATCTAAAATAAATTTAAATGTAAAATAATTTAATGAATCTCAATCTATATTTTTTAGCATATTTATTTTTTTAAAAAAATTATCTCAATTGAATTTTATTTTCAAAGTCAAACCATTTATACCGAGTTTATTTATAAGGTTCCTAGAATATGTTGGGTAACTATTTCTCTATAATCATTATTTTTCCGCACCTTTCTTTCTCATTTCTTAATATTCATAAATTAAAACATGATAAAAATGAAATATTTGACTTAAAAATTTTAAAAAACAAGAACCATATATGTATAATTCAAAATCTCAGGGATGCAATTGATTTTTTTTAGTTTTTTCGTTGCAAGAACATCTTTGTTTTTTACTAGCTTTGATTGTGATCTTTATTTTTATATTTTTTTAATAACAAATTTAAAATTTATTTTATGAAATAGATCTTTAATTTAACATTAAAATACTCCATGGCATATTGGATACGTGAGGGAATGTAAATAAAAATAAATATTTAAAATCATGATAATTTTTTACATGATAAAATTAAAAAGAAATTAAATTCAATGATTAATTAACAAGAAACTAAAAATTTCATAGCCCAAGATAGAAAAAATTTGCTATAAACAATGGGGTGAGCATAAAAGAATACACTATAAAGCTACAATAAGAGACCATTTTCTTTTAATTCACAGTGAATGGCTGGAGCGGCTTTTCTCCGCTCGTAGCCTTGTTTTCTCATTTTTCCTTGCACCGATATATGTTTTGAAAGTATATAAATTATTTTAAAATACTAGAGATAAATTTATTTTGTTTATTTAACCAGCTGTCTCTTTTATCATTAATTTTTTATATATTAAATGGGTGTATGGTATTATAATAGCTTTTGTAATATTTTTTTTAAAATAGGTTAAAAAAAAATTTTAATTATAATTTTTTAAAATTAATTTAAATAAATATAAATTTGATTAAAACTACAGTAAAATAAATTTTTACATGTAAAATAAATAAATAAAAAGTATTTATAAATAAAAAATAGATTATTTTAACTTTTATAAAATAAATATTTAAAACACAATTACACGTGGGATTTAAAAATTATTTGATAACAAAATAATTTTTTATTTGAAATTAAATAAAAAAATAAAAATTATCCCAATATCAACACATACTTAAGAAAAAAACCAGACACTACTCTCAAAGAAAATAAAATCTATCTCTCATCTATCAAACATTGTCCAATTAACACTTTCAATTGTGATTTTTTCTTGAAAAAAGATGATGTAAGTTTAAGACAAATAATCTTCGTTCTTTATGATTTGAAAGGCAGAATTTTTAAGATCTGGATTAATTGGGTCGTGATGTCGTGTGATTCTGTCCATCGTATCAGGGACTCAATTGATTTGTTTTTCCTGTTTGTAGACTCAATCGAGAACTGGGTAACAACCAGGGAGGAATATTTCCCTTGCCCTGACAAAAACATTGTCCCATAACACGTGACGATAAATGCGAGCACATACGTTTGTGTGTCCGTGTATAAATACCGACAACAAACTAGCTTAATAATTGCTCATGAAATACAGGATAGGTGGGATTAATCATACCAGCTAAAATTTTATAAAATTTAGATATTCGATATAATTTTGAATTGAATTATTGACCTCATTATTTTCTGCAAACAAAGAAAACGATAATAAACTTTAGCAAATCTCATCCGTCCAAACAAAGGGTAAAGCATGAAATTTAAGTTTGAGAACTAAACGGGAAACTTATAATACAAGGGATGAAATTGAACATAAATACAGCATTAACAAACAATTATATGCATTGAATTTAAGTTTTTCTAGCAAGGGATAAAGTGATTTTAATTGCATGTACGAACTTATATGATTTTGTCAATTAAGTATCTGATTTTTAATTCTATTCAAATAAGTAGAAGATTTTTTAATTTTGTACAATAAAATGTCTAAATGGAAGTATGTTCCTTAAATGATGACATAAATATTAACACTCAAGATAATATTTAAAACTGGCGTGCTAATGAAATATTATGCCAACCATGGAAAAATATATATAAAAAAGATCAAAACCTAATTGAAATTTAAAAAATTATAATTATATATATAGTGTGCGTAAACTTTATAGCTTAGATATAGAAAACTTTTGTTCTTCAAACTTTAGTTTTTTCCTTCATCAAAGTAAATAAAAAAAAAATATATATTCTTAATATATATTTATATTTTCCTTCATAGAGAATCCAATAGCAGTGTGAAGGAGAAGGGACCTACTTCATCAGACCTCTAGCCTACTCAACTCCTTGAGGGAATCTGTACCATCCACCCTGCCTTCCACGCTCCCCTTCTTTCTCACCCATTTCCGAATCCTCACTACTACATTTCCCCATTTCAAAAACGAATCTCCAAAACTTTTTCCAAATCAATCAGATGGCATATCCGCACCCAAACCTGGAGCTTCGACCCCTTGGAAACACGGGTCTGAAACTTAGTTGCGTCGGCTTTGGAGCTTCCCCACTTGGCAGTGTCTTCGGCCCTGTTTCTGAACACGACGCCATCTCCTCTGTCCGCGAAGCCTTCCGCCTTGGCATTAATTTCTTCGACACCTCTCCGTATGTCTCCTTCTCAATGAACTATTCTTTTAATTTTCCAATATTACAATTTATTTACCACTTACTTATTTTGTTCTTGTTCACGACAATGTTTGATGCTGCTATTTGAAAGGTATTATGGAGGGACATTGTCAGAGAAGATGCTTGGTCAGGGACTTAAAGCTCTAGGAGTTCCTAGAAATGAATATATTGTGTCCACAAAGTGTGGAAGATACGTGGAGGGCTTTGATTTTAGTGCTGAGAGAGTGACTAAGAGTATTGACGAAAGCTTGGCAAGATTGCAGTTGGATTATGTTGATATACTCCAATGCCATGATATTGAATTTGGGTCTCTTGATCAGGTTCTTAATTTTATTTTACTTTCCTACCTGGGTTTGCAATATCTGCTTTTTTCTTCTTAGCTTTTTTTTTTTTGTAAGATTCTAAAGTTCAGATTTTGTTAGAAAAACGCGAGGATGTGATGGGAAAGAATAAGTTGGGCTGGTTTGGTTTTATTGACAGATAGTGAATGAAACAATTCCCGCGCTACGGAAACTAAAGGAAGCAGGGAAGATTCGTTTTATTGGTATAACTGGGCTGCCGTTGGGAGTATTTACGTATGTTCTTGATCGAGTGCCGCCTGGCACAGTTGACGTTATTTTGTCTTATTGTCGCTATAGTATTAATGATTCTACGTTGGCGGATTTATTGCCTTACTTGAAGAGCAAAGGTGTAGGTGTAATTAGTGCGTCTCCACTAGCAATGGGGTTACTAACAGAGAATGGCCCTCCGGAGTGGCATCCAGCTTCTCCTGAACTGAAGGTCTGCCCTCGTCCCCTTAAATAATCTGTTAAAGTTTTCTGTCCATATCATCTGGCTTTCCATCACATTACTGCTTAGCTGAAACAATCAAAGCAAATGTTGCCAGCTAATTTGTCTGGTAATATTTCAACAAGAGTTGAAGTTTGCTGAGTGTTGTAAACATATATCTATGCACGCACGCATATGGCATACCACCATCGACACCTCCGCATTAATACTGTTCTTTTTAAGTTCACCAATTTTATGTTGACCTCAAAAAGTGAGAAGGATAGTTTCATCAGTTACGTGTCAAAAAGCTGGATTTATCTATAGGAGCTATGATCAGACTTGAATTCTTGTTATGTGACGAAGAACCAATTGTAACATAACATATGAATGCATTAAATGGATTATTGAGGATCACAACTAGCACTCATGTCATGTGATGAGATCAAGAATGCCTTCTGAAGTGGCAAGATCTGAGATAATGCTGTTCGATATGGATCTAATAGGGCACAATAGTTCAGGCAAATTTCCGATTCCACCTATAACAGATCCTGATCAGATAATATGAATAAGATATTTATGGGCTGTCTCTATAGGTTGCTGTACCATGCATCTCATCTTAGATATCTTGGATATGCTTGCAATACTTGCTCACTTGAAGATGGATTACATTTTTGCAAAGTTAATTGATCTCCACCCCCCAACCACAGTCTGCATGTGAAGCTGCTGCTTCCTTCTGTAAAGAGAAGGGAAAGAATATTTCAAAGATAGCAATGCAATACAGTTTGTCGAATAAGGATATTTCATCCGTGCTGGTTGGCATGAACTCTGTTAGACAGGTACTCCTACATTTCCTTGATTTCCACATTTTGTTTGATATACAAGTATTAAACTTCAATTTCAAGTGTCGCACTTTTTGAGCTTTACCATTGTATGTTGTTCAATCCTTCCCTCCCGCATAGTTTTACTAGCATAGACATGTAAATCTGGGTCCATGTTTGTGCGATAACATGCTCTATTGTTTGTAACATCATCTGTTTGTAAGGTTGCTATTGTCCATTTACAAACGCACAATTTTTTCTTAAAGGCTTAAAGCATCCAATTCAAAAGCTAAACAAGTAATTAAGAGGTGGACAGCAGATACCTGGTTGAACTAGTTAGTGCTTATTTTAACATCCACTTTATCTGATATGTCGTGTTTACCATGCTAATGATGGCAAAGTCTCTGTCTACACCATTGACGCCATAATTGTGCGGGTGATGCACCTCTTTTGATGATCAGGTTGCAGAGAATGTTTCTGCTGCTACGGAACTTGCTACGTTTGGCAAGGATCAGGAAACTTTATCAGAAGTTGAAGCAATTCTGATCCCTGTGAAGAATCAAACTTGGCCTAGTGGAATCCAACAGAGCTGATGTTTTGCTGCCTTATGACTGCTTTCCCTTTGTGCTTTCTACAATT
This sequence comes from Populus alba x Populus glandulosa, assembly GCA_033617975.1. Classification (NCBI taxonomy): domain Eukaryota; kingdom Viridiplantae; phylum Streptophyta; class Magnoliopsida; order Malpighiales; family Salicaceae; genus Populus; species Populus alba x Populus glandulosa. The sequence continues at coordinate 11,414,408 of CM066151.1, read as the reverse complement.
TGCATTGCTGCGAGTGGCTCTCCAATCCATATTAGTTCCAACGGAGGGCCCATTCTATTATAATCCCCCCAGCCAGGTAAGGAAAATAATACTTCCAAGTGAAAAGAAGAGGGTTTGTCATTATACTGATGGATCCGAAACTCAATAACGTGTAAGATGTGCTTGATTCTTATGGGATATTTAAGAGGTGGTTTGCCTTAAAAGTGTAATCAAATTATTGACATTAAAACTGAGCTTTTGTTGTTGTTGCTGATTTTCGAAGTTGTGTAAAAGTCTGCAAGTCGATGCTTTGGTTTTTGCATTTCCTGAGTGCTCTTTGGCGCATACGATTTGATGCAGTGCCAAACTCCATAAATCTGCTTAGCTGTGGATACTTGATTATTTGAAATAAATAAATAAATCTGCATTAAATCATTTCTCTATAAGGCTTGAGTTTTTCACTCAGCAAGTTCTACGGTTTATTTTCTCACATGTTATTGTGAATGAATTATGCAAAAATTTATATATTTTTAAGTTGATTTTAGTTTTTGAGATATATTTTTTTAGATTATTATTAGGTTTATTACAGTTTTTACGGTGTTGTTTTATAGATGTTTTTAATCAAAATAAAAACAGGTTTTTTTATAAAATACTTAAGTCTTGTTTTTTCAATCAACTACGATCTGAATAAATCAGGCTACAAGTTATCTAATTTTTTATTTTTAAAAATATGGGGCAGTCGAGTATGTTCCAAATGCAGATAAAAAAATCAAGAGCCTAATTACACGGGCCATTGATAAAATAGACCAGATATGCTGGCATGGCTTGCAAAGGCCAGCAACACGTGAACTTTGCTTTTTATGGAAAATAATATGCAGAACCAGAAATTGTTACTTTAATCGAAGGCATTCATAACCTTCTGCTCTAATAATGTTCTTGTATTCGGACACATTATGGTACTGTGTTCCATCACAGTTCTTACAAATGTAAACCATGTTGCTATTTGTAACCAGAAAGAAAGAACCAACTTTTCTCGTTATTGGAAACGTCGAGGAGAGGGGCATGGTTCTATTGCATGTGAGCAAAACTAAATATTTATGATTTGGACAAGCGCACAAAAGCTTCTGTCTTTAGGAGTCCATTGCTAAATTTGATTGTTGGAACTTTCCTTGGATAGGTTTCTGGAGTTTTTTTCTACTAAATTTAGCCACTAAATACTATATACAAATCATTGTTTTTTTATTTTAATATAAGAAAATCATAAAATTGTAAAAAATCCGGGGTGAAAATTTAAATAAAATAATAAATAAAAAGACAAATTATATTTTTAAATTGATTAAAAAAATTGTTAAATAAAAAAATCTTAACTTTAAGGGTATAATTAAAAAAATTAAAAACTTTTAGAATTAGAATATAAAATTTGTCAAAGACAAACCATATAAAGGGAAGTGTCCATCGAAACAAAATCCAAATGAGAAATAACAATGATGATAGAGAAGGTATCCATCAAAATTCAAAATGATATATAATTCAGAGTAATGGAAAAGAAATGGGCTCTCACAATAACCAGAGTAAAAGAGATAAAAGGAAAGGAAAAAAAGAATAGTGATATTTCAAGACACAACAAAAACAAATCATTATCACTAAAAAAAAGGTCACATTTGAAGCCATTGCTGAGTCACTTCAACTATCTAAAAGTGACGACATGTTCACTCGTCTCTGGTTAATATTTTTTATTTGATTTAGTTTTTATAAAAATAAATAATTAAATTAATTTTTTTAAAAGATCAAACCAAAACTGTTCATATCAACTGGTTTTTATTCAATTTTAAAATAAAAACTAATTCAAACCAACTTGGTTTAATTTTTTTATTTGATAAAAAAAAACTTAAACATGCCATAATTGCATATATAAACTTTAAGTTTTTGAATTTCAAACTCACGTATCTCTATGCTATTTTCATAATAAATTTTAATCCATGCTATCTTGCAAGAAACAAATAAAACTTCGCCACTATACTATTTTTCTTTAAAAAAAAACTTAGAATTCGTGGTTTTTAATTATACGAATTAGTCCCACCAGGTCAATGAATGAATGGTAACATATTCCTGTACCTGAGATTCTGGCAATACTCAAGGCTGCACACTGGAGACCCATGTCTGCCCTTGTAGTAACCCGTCCACCTCCAAGGTTGTCCAATTTTAAAATCTTATACCCAACAATAAAAAAGGGAAAAAAAATGACATCAGAGTGTGGGACGCAGGTAGCCTATCAAGACCGTCCAAACAACTCGTTCTCTTCTCTGTGGCTCAAAAACTTAAAAAATCCCCCCTTTTAAACTGAGCCTTGGCTCACAAGAAGTACTCTATCAGTGAATCTAACCAAGAAAGGGTACTATCAGTGAATCTAGCAGCACAAAAATGGCGACTGCGAGAGTGATGTCAGCTGCAACCAACACAACAGCATCCTGCTTGCTCCTTAAAAGACCATTCTTCAGTTTAAATCAAAAAGCTCCCAACTTCAACAACAACCTTCGCTTCAACACCACCACCAAAAGGGTTTCGAAGAGGTTGTTTTCTTGCAAGTCTATTTACAATCCTGATGTTCAAATCAAGGAAGAAGGCCAGCCTGAGACCCTTGATTACCGTGTCTACTTTCTTGACAATTCTGGCAAAAAGGTTATATCTTTCACTTCTCTGAAGTTTCTCTTTTTTATGATATCTGTATTGGTTAGTGATAATACGCGAGGAATGAATGTAATTTGCCAAACCCAGAAGAAAAATCTTTAGAAAACTAATTCCTGTCTCCAATGGTAATGATTTCAGTGTATATTTGTGCTTACAATTATATTTAATTACGAAAATAACAATGCATTCTTCTTTTGATAGTTGAGTTTTGCTCGTGTTAATCAATGCGAGATTTTGGTGCTTTTATGTTTCAGTTTCAGTTTGAGTTCTTGATTTTTGATTTTAGCCATGGCAATCTGAATTTGAAAATTGAAACGAAAGGTTGTTATAGTGGAGATGAGATTCTGTATATGCCATTTTGCATTGAAGACGACTTGTCCAAATCCCGGAGACTGGGTCACCTGTTAGTCCATTAAGAAAACGGGCATGCCACTCCAGTAGAGAGCACCTATGATTTCTGACTTTTTTCAACAATTTAAAACAGTTTTCTTTAGGTTTTTTTGTGTTTGCTCATGGGTAATGCAAGTGTTGTTTGGTATTACAGGTTTCGCCCTGGCATGACATACCGTTGCACTTGGGAGACGGGGCTTTCAACTTTGTTGTTGAAATACCAAAAGAATCAAGCGCAAAGATGGAGCTTGCTACTGATGAGCAATTCACTCCTATTAAGCAAGATACCAAAAAGGGGAAACTAAGATACTATCCGTAAGATTTTCTTGTTGCTTCCTTTATAAATCATTCACTGGTTTCCTACAGATATTTCAATTTGTTCTCAGCACTTGCGCTTTTAGTGTTAGCCCATTGTAGCTCAACATTCTGTTGCATCTCCTCTTCTTACTTCATTGCCTGAACATATTTTATTGGTTTTGAATTCTTGTTTCTGCCTTATTTTCAGCTACAACATAAACTGGAACTATGGATTGCTTCCACAAACATGGGAAGACCCATCTTTTGCAAATGCCGAAGTTGAAGGAGCATTCGGAGATAATGACCCTGGTATATCAACATATGTTCTATTTTTATATTTTCCCTTTCTCGCAGATTCTAGCATTTGCTTGTTCCAATTAAGCAGCACTTCAATTTTGTAAAATTTGTTGTCTCCCATTGTAGTTGATGTTGTTGAGATTGGTGAAAGACGGGGAAAGATTGGTGAAATTCTCAAGGTCAAGCCCTTGGCTGCTTTGGCCATGATTGATGAAGGTGAACTTGACTGGAAAATTGTTGCTATCTCTTTGGATGATCCACGAGCATCTCTTGTAAATGATGTTGATGATGTAGAGAAACATTTCCCCGTAAGTCCTCTTCTATTACCAAGCAGCCTTGCAATACCTCACCACAGCCACTTGTCAATTTTGTAAAATCCGTTACAATGAAAAGTAGCTGTTCTTTTACCAGCTACTAGAAATATCTCTGATTAGTTAATAATTTGTTTCATAATTTCTCCAAATGCGTACATGTTGGATTTAAGATGGTATTTTTTTTAAGAGGTCATAATTTCAAAGCATTTTCTACTTAAATGGTTAGATTGTATTAAAAAAGGAAAAGGGTATATTTTATGCCTTTTATTTATCAGCTTAATGAAAGTAAATGATTAAAGAGTTGTAAGCATTGATATACTAAGCTATGGTAATAAGTGGGACAAATGAGTGAAAATATCTGGAATGCTAAGTTGGGGATGTGGAATTCATCGAAGGAGTGGGTTATGTATCACCATCCAATTTTGCTGACATAGCATTAGACGATTAGTGGTATGGTTTTGGAAAAGTTAAGATTGTGATGAAGGTACTTTTTTGATAGAACTTCTGCCTGGACTTTGAATTAACGGGAAAATCTTTGTCCTAGAACAAGCAAGGACTTTGATTGAATCTGGAAATGAGAGAATGTGTTATAAATAGAAATAGAAGTACTAAGTATCTGGTGGTTATCTTCAGGGCACTCTCACTGCAATCAGGGACTGGTTCAGAGACTATAAGATCCCTGATGGGAAACCTGCCAACAGGTTTGGTCTTGGCAACAAGGCAGCAAGCAAGGTAATTTATTTATTTATTTTTCAAATAGAACCTTGCCTGTATGTTACAGCTTCGTGGAGTTCTAATTTTGCCTCATTTTCCTCCCCTTTTCCTTATTAATATTGTGTTTTTTTCCATCATGTGCTGTGGGTGTAGCTAACCGAGCTGTAAAAGCTATTTTATGCAGAAAAGGATTGCATTATCTAGATATGCAATTATCAAAGACATTTGATTTTGAGCACATTGACCTACACAAGCTGATAAATGAATTGAATACCATAGCTCTTTAACAATATAGGGATATCGATTTTACCCTGAATTGCAATTACCTAAGTCATGGCCTTCATGTAATGGGGCAGAACACTATGGACAGCTTTGTCATAATTGATTGATGATTGAAAAAATTGATAAATATCCTTGTTCTGTTCTGATCCTTTGATGGCCAATTGAAACTTGGTATAATAATAAAGTACAAGATGCCTTAGATTTTTCTTTTTATGTTTAGTGCTACCTGTTCCATTCTGTAATCTTCCGTATCTACTCTGAATAATGGTTTCCGTGCGATGGATAGGACTATGCTCTCAAGGTCATCACCGAGACCAATGAATCTTGGGCTAAACTCGTCAAGAGATCGATTCCAGCCGGAGAGCTTTCTCTTGTATAAAAGCCACTGGTAGACTAGAGTCGGAGCTGAAAGTATTATTATTGAGATGGAGCTGGAAGTAGTATTGTTTTTGGCTTTACTTGCCAGAAATTGTACCTTCTGGCAAGCAAGCCCCGTGTTGTCTCAATACATTGATGATTTCAAAACATTTTTTCCTCGTTCACGAGTTTGAATAATCCATTGTTCCTATGCAACTTGTTTGTGTTTTCATCGTGAGACTGAGATTACATTTCTGGTACACAAGCAAAAACTGCTTGCATTCCTGTTACTATGGTCATGCTTTATACAAGATGGTGGTTGGAAACTTGGAATACAGTCCTCATGTTATCACCCTTCAATTTCGAAATAGCAAACGCTAAACATAACCTTTCCTGCACCATATAATTAGAGATTTCCTTTCATTTTTATGTTGGTGATTGAATGGTAACCCTCTCAGGCAATCCCACCACCTCCAACATTGTTTAGGATGCGCCAAGTTTAGGATTGTCCATTGAACTGTACCAGCCCTCATATGCGTCCATCCACTGTCAGTAGGGTTGGAATATGCGACAGATGGGGTGGATGAAAATTTTCAATGCACAAGGAGTCAAGGGGATTGGAGTTTCATTAAGCCTCCATCTATCATAAATAATGTTGTTACACTGGCAATTGATTGCTCAGTGATGGTATCCTTAGTGGATGTTGTCAAGTTTTAATGTAATTTATCCAGAATCGATTGAAATAACTATATAACCAAAGTAACAAGTTCTCTTTGATTCTCCCATTTGATCAAAGTAGAATCATTCAAAACCTTACGTATACAAGTAGTTGTCATTACATGATCCCTGGCACGACATATGCACATATTGTACCCCTTCGGTCACATATTACAATTGTTGAAAACGACGAAGGAAACTTGAAAGGAAAGAACTGCAAACCAGGCAGCCATCCTAGCACCAGCAGCTGCGTTCAAGTGCTTCTTCAAACCTCTTTTCCTTGTTAGAATCATTAGCAGGTGAAGAAGGACCAGCCATTAATGACACTTTGCCCGGAGATCTCCCTTTGAAGATTGGACTGTCTTGTTGAACCCATTTCATTGCAGAGTACTTAGCCACATAAAAAGAAGTAGCTGAGGGTGTTGAAGTACGAAGAGATGACGGAGACGTTGATTTGTTATGGTAGGGAAGTAGGAGCATCGAAGCTGTAGGAGCCATGATGAAAAGAAAATGTAGACAAAATAGGATATTGAAAGACTTATATAGAGAATAGCATAAGGTTGGTTTACCTAAAAGGCTAAAACAGGCAAAGAAAAACTGTGGGTCTTAAATGAAAACGATGAACCAAAATTATGTAGACATACAAAATACGACTACTTTACTTTCCACATGACCGAAGTTGCTGAGATTTTCTTTTGGTAATAAAAATCTTGTTGTGGTTATCCCTTTTTTTAAGTCGCTACTGTGTCTTCAATTAAATTAATATATTTTTTTATAATTTTAATATTGAAAACAAAAAAATATTCTTTTAAAAAATACATTACACCAAGCACACAATTAGACTCATTGATACCGCGATTAGAAGTATGTTTTGCATTAATCACTTATGGGCTATTTAAAACAACTTTTACTTATAGTAATTTTTAAAAGTGTTTTTAACCTAACAAAATATTAAATTAATATATTTTTTAGTGTTTTTTGATAATTTTAATATGCTGATATTGAAAATAAATAAAAAAATATAATTTTTTTTAATATAATTTTAAACAAAAAGCTATTTTAAAAAATACTCAACACTACAATTTTAAACCCATCTAATTCTTATTTGATTAAATATTATCTATTACGATTCACATTAATTCAATTAAAACTTATCTATTTAACATTTACTAAGAAAAAACTATAATTTATAAAAAAAACTTAAATATGTTTTTTTTTTCAAATTAACAACCGCAAAAACGAGGGTGACCTCAGCTGGGCTTATCCAAAGGATTCGCTGATCGAGAAAGTGGTTGAGCATGAGAAAGCACGTGGAAGTTGACGATGGTCGAGGATTTTCCCATGGCAAAGGCACGCCTTCTTGAAGAGTAGCGAGTAACGCCAGGAGTACTACATTTTGTAATCATTTCGATTTTTTTCAAATGATGGAAATATTGATCTTATTACTAATCAAGGTAAAACTTACCATTACTGGATTATATAATATGTATCATAGATTAACATATCAGTAGTAATTAAATACATTATATATATATATAAAAAAAATTCTGGCATCGTTCAGTCGTGGAGATTATCCATTGGGATATGCACATCACCTGGACATGACGTTCATACTTATTTTGAATGACATTTCCGACATTGAACTTGAACTGGTAAGAATTTTGGCGTGTACATAATTATCTTATTCCTTGGATTAATGTCAACAGGATTATTTGGGGGCAAAATTACGGAATAACTCGGATAAATTTATTAAGGAAAAACACATGACAAAATGTAGCTGATAATGAATTCCAATCCGCTGTAGGAAGATTTTATACACCAGAAAAACGTGGGCTCGCGAGTGGACATGCACTAAAATTGTACAGAAAACAAACGAATGCTATATACAATTCCGGTGAAAACTTTAGGCTTCTGCCAAAGTTTCTGCTGCTCCTGCTGCCTTCCCATCAAGCAAAGGCGTTGTGTTAGACCTGTCAGCTGTAGCCAATTGAGGATGCTCACTTTCCTCATCAAATCTATCCACACCGTGTAGGAATATACCTGCCGTAGAGCAAATGATGAATCAAATATAATTATGCTATACAACTGAGGAATAACTACCGAAAATTACCTATAAACCATATCACAGCTGCTGGAAACAAAATGGACGTCAGAATAAGAGCAGTCTTCCTCCAGTTGTCAATATGATCCTGAAACATATATCCACAGTAGAGGAACTTGAATAATTGCCTATGCATGCATAAAAGAAAAATATCAACCTAATCTTAAAAATGTGGATGTGTAAACTTTATCAGTTGAAGTGGGGAAGACATATACTGTGACCATCAGGTGATACCATGATAGTTGGATAACCTAAAAGTTCAAAAGAACTCTCTCTCTCTCTGTTTAGTTCCAAAATAAAACAGCCTCATAGATCCAAGTTATGAAGGAAGACCCACTCCACACAAAATCCATCTGTGACCTTTTTAGGTCTGCATGACATTCTGCCAAACATATTCAGAATGCTGCAGATGATACATAATTCTATTCACTTATGTTATCTTCATTGCCATTCTTCTGTTATTGAATTATTCTGTACTTTGAAAATATGCACAGGAATAACATAAGATCATGCCTCCCTTTTTCTTTAAGATTCATGCCTCATTTTTGAAGAAAAAACAGGTGTTTTATTTTTTTTCTGAACAAAAAACAACAGTTCAGCAAAGGCATGCTATGAAAGCTATGAAGACAAACCTGGAGAACACCAACAAGTGGCGAGGAAGGCACATCTCCAAAGATGTGAATTGCAACGGTGGACATAGCCATAGATATTGGTCTCAAACTTGGTTTAACACAATGAAGACATACATAATTTACAGGAGCCTGAAAATAAACATAAATATTTAGTAGAGAGAAAAAAAAAGTGCTCTATAAATGCTAAAAGTGTAACAGATGCTAATAGCAAATTTTAATACCTGAGTTGCAAAGACAAGTAGTTCACCAATAGCGAAAAAAGCAAGGAAGGCATACATGTTCTTAAAACAGAAGGCACTGAAGCAAAATATTGCCCCAACAAATGTAACTGCTGAAAGAAGCTGCAACGAGTTCAACAATTTTAGATACAAAAGCTAATTCAAGGGAATATTCAAATAGCCCAAAGCCATTTAGAAAATTCTGCAACTCATTATACCAAATTACAAACGCTGTATCATTTTATGCAAAAAGCCATTGAACCTAACCTTTCGATACAGTCACCCTTCTTGTGAGGTATTTGAAATAGCAGAAATTATCATGGTAAAGTCAAATTAAAGCTAAACAAGTTCCTGTAAAAGAGCATGTTTCTGAAACCAAAAATCTTGGCTTACTAGTTAGAACTGTTCAAGCCATACAATAAGCCAGATGACAGCTCAGCTGACCAGTGTAGCAAATTCATAAGCTAACTCTAAGGACTACAATCCAATCTCAACCATCTCCTAAAGGTCAGAGACAGCCTCACATGTAAAGCAAGCTGTTCAGTGGACCCACGAGAAGAATTTAAATTTGAGATTGAGAAGCAAGCTTATGCTACCGCTTCAATCAGCTGTAAAATACTGACATATTTGTTCTCCTGAATATCATTTAAATTATGGATATTGAAAACACTAGATAAACAAGAGGGATTAGGTGAGAAAAGGTGTTTGCTAGAAAAGATATAAAGAAAAACTGGAGATGTAGAACACCATTTAGCAATTAAACTAGCTTAGTACCCATGTGTTTCTGTGGGCAAGTTTATAAAATCTATTTAATATTTTAATTAATTTAAAATTTTAAGTTAATGAAATTATAATAAATTAACATTAATTGTGGAATTTTTTTAATTGAATATGTATTTTGTAATATTTAATATCACATGTTTTTATTTTTGAGTTTAAATATAAATTACGAATATTTTATTTTAATAAATGAAAAAAAAAACAAAAACAAACATGCAATCAATTATCTATATCACCTGATAAAACCTAATTAAATGAATCAATAATCGGAAAAAGACAAGAATTGACAAGAAATGTTGCTTGAACAATCTATGTTGAAAGGGTGGTTAATCTTAATCATTGAGTCCATAACTATTGATTAAGAAAATCTCATTATTCTCTCCTTGATAGTTATTTTTTTTTTCAATTCTGCATCAACAAAATTCAGAATATCAATTTTTTTTTTTAACATATATCAAAGAATCATTATCAATTTTGAAGTGATGCATAATTAACCAAAAATAATATAAACTAAAAGATGATAAATTATAAATTATCAAATCTTTATTACTTGGTTACTTAGACTTGTTCTTCCTCTATGTGTTATCTACAATTAATGCTGATATTTTTTTTTTACAAGATTGATGTTATATTTAGTGTTATTATCATTGATTTTTTTTTAAATATGCATCTTAGATTAATCAATTATCAATTACAACGATAATAAGTACTGTAAATAAATTGGTATTCAAACATTTTTTTATGAGGTTGCATGAAGAATCATTATTTGTTTTTTATAATAATGAATATTTTTATACTAATTTTGAAATAATAATATTTTTTTGTGAGGTTGTATGAAAAATACAAAAATAATCATTAACTAGTTGTGGAACATTTTGAGAAAATAATAAATAATAAAAAAAGAAAAGTAAAAAAAAAATCCTTATTATTTATTTCTTTTTCTAAATGTTAATCTATGGTCAGTGCTAATTTTATTTTCAAAGAATAAAACATTTGTTATATGATCTTAAATTTAACAATTAATCATTAGTATTTTATAAAGTTGGATGAAGAATAATAATTTTTTACAACAATGATTATTTGTTATACTAATTTTGAATAAATAATAATAAAAACATCAAATTCATGGAAAATAATCATTATTTTTTCATGAGGTTGTATGAAAAAAAAACACATTATTTAGTGAGAATTGATATCAAGCAAATAAATAGAGAAATAAATATTGAAAAAAATAAAAGGAAATGAAAGAAAAAAAAGAACCAAAGTTGGGTCAAGTGCATAGCAGGCCCAAGCTTTTGAACTGGACGCCCTAGGCTTGGTATGTTTAAAAAAATTTCAAAAACAAAAACCAGACAATACTTTGTTTGCAAGTGATGCGTCATGTGCCAGCCACCACCAGCTACCACTAAAACACTTTAGAATAAAAGTACTTTAGAATCATCCTAAATACATGTAAGAACCTATTTTGAATCTTAAAACACATTCTAATACAAATCTTACTCTCTCTTGCCTTCTCTCTCCTCTCTCAATATTCAGGAACCTTATTGTAATACAAATTAAGTCCAGGGACCATTTCATACAATCTTTTAACTTATGATTGAAGTTAAAAAAAAAGCAGATGATTTCCAAAAAATCACTTATAATTTTTGGCAAAACATCTTCGTTTCAAAGCAAAAAAAGCCTAAAACAAAGTTGTTGTAGGGGCTTAGATACAGTGACACCATATTTAGTATAAGCTTCTTTATAATAAGATAAAACAGTGAATATTCCATAATTTTCAGCATAGCAGCTCAAGTTGTAAGAAAATTGCCCAGGGCTCTAATCTCAGAAAATTCCTTTTATAAGCAATGATAAATACCTTAAAAGCATTGGAAATTGTGGAATTGATGTAATCCAGAACATAACCCCCTGCTATTGTGCCAACTATACCGCAGACTATGGTAACCCCTCCAAATACCATATCTGCATTGCTCTGCAAAAAGACCATGATTTCAAATAGAATACCACAAACTCTCACTCTCAACTTTTTCTGATAGTTTAGTTTCAAAAGCCTTTACTATGAAGGTAATACAAGATTAAGGAAAAAAAGAATTGAAGGCATTGGTAAGTGCTATCATTGCTTTTATACTTGGTGTCATAGCCACATCAAATCTGGAGCTTACCATATTATAAATGTTATAACCCGCTTTAGGCCCCCAATATGAATATGCACCAATGACGAAATTGTATGCTATGTAACCTAACAAAAAAGTCAGGTACAGTTCAGGAAATCAGTTTGCAGAGATGTAGCAAAGCATCATGATTTCAGAGATGGTAAAATTGCAGATGTTCTGGAAAAAACTCATAAAGATCAAATTCCAGAAACTAGGTGACGGTTGGATTATCAAGGCAATCATTGAACTAAATAAGACCAGAAAAGACAGCTAAGAGCACATGAAATTAGTTTTAAACTTGATATTGTGGTCTGCGTAAAGAAAAGATAAGCTGAAATGTTGGTGGTTAACATAAAGTAGTGTGAGAAAGAGTACCTAAAACATTCACTACATAAACCTTCTCAAGCAAAAGCACTTGCATGTCTATCATAAAGCTAGAGAATTGCTTCAAATCAATGAATGCACAACTTGACCTGCAACAAATTTAAATCCGATAAATCACCAACATATCCCAACTCTGAGTGTGTGCATGCACACGCATAATGGTGCATAACCAAATTTAAATCGAAAACATAAGCAATATATCTATTACAGTATGCTATCTATACAACACATGTCATAAGCTAAGGACAATTAAGCTCACTTGGAAGATTTCATTGAGCCTTTGACAACAGAAACGCCCGCATCTGTGTTCAGCATGTAAACCCAGTCAGTGGAAAACGAGAAAAAAATCTTGTATTTATAGGAAACTAAATAACAGAATACAGAGGCACATTTTGCTGATGTAGCCAGCTTCATATAACAGTAAGTTGACTGCAGTAAAAAAATTCCAAAAGAAAAGGCCTTCAAAAAAGAAATAATGATATATCAGTCCTCTCGAACTTCTGCCATGCAACTTTAGATAGTCAAGTATATGGCTGTACTTGGATGCCCAAGGGGATACAAAACTTAGAAATTTACATACATCCTATTATTCCTTTTGAACATCACTGGACAGATTTTCATATCTATTCTGTTCTTCTTTTCTGAATCCATGGTTGTCGATCTCGAGCAAGTATTCAGAAACCTCATTCAATTGCATTTCATCAGAGTTCACTATTTTCATGTGAGAGTTCAAGGAATCAAGTGGAAATGAGCAGATGAGATGGCTTCTCTTCAAATTTTGACTAATTTATTCATCTATTCATAATTAGAGAACATATAGATTTTACAAAATAATGAGATTCCATGTTATCATTACACAGAGCACCTTGAACTTCCAAGGCAGCAGTCTCTATGGATGTCAGAGCTTTTTTAGATTCAGCAGGAGCAAAACCTGTATCAGTAATTGTTTAGGAACAGCTGGAATGATCTTCAACTCAAAAAACCAAGATGTAACAAGCTTTCACCTTTCAACTGCAAAGGTTTCATAACAAAACCTAAAACAGCAAATGGAAGCATCAAAATTGCCTCTCCATAGAAAGCGAAGCGCCAATTGAAATGACCACCAATCTATTTAAGAATAAAAAGACAAATGTTATTTAGTAACCGCAAGTGTTGACAGTTCTAAAGGAGATGACATATGCTGTAAATTTTTAAAACATACTAAGAGCTGGTCCTTAGACAGTAATTATAATATTATTCTACATATGTAAGCAAGATTTTCTTTGACGAAAAGGACCTTGACAATCGTATAATAAGCTTACCAATCCACCATATACATAGCCAAGAGCATATCCAGTTGGTATACACATGTAAAATATTCCAAGCCATAAGGTTTTCTGACACAAACAACAGGGTTAGAGCAGATGAAAGTTGATGAAATAAAAGAGCAGAAAAAATAAATATATTATACATTATACATAACAATAAATCAAAACCCACTTCCACTGTTGCGAGAGGATATTTAAACATTAGTTTTAAGTGTTATTTTCATTCCAGTCCCAATATTTTTTGAGTCTTTTATGTTCCAATCCCTATATTTTATTTGCGTCACACATTTTGCTCCCTGGCTCCATTGGTTGAGAGAGAGAGAGAGAGGAGATAGACGGGAGAAACAATTTTGGACATGGGATCTGATAATCTTGGTGTCAAATGTATTCAGTTTGATGAGGGTATTTGTTGAAGGTGTTATGAAGTCCAGAAAGAAAAGATTGGAAGCTGGATAAATAATTATGTTTTTAATTTGATCTGGTTTTGTTATGGGTTTTCCGTGAGCTGTTTAGGGTGAAAATGAATTCTAGAGGTTGCTAGAATGTTTTTGAGGTGTTTAGACGGAACAAACATCGAGAAAACTGGGGCTGAGGAACCAGGCCTAAGTGCAAGGATTTGGTTCCTCGGCCAACCCTTTTTTTGTTTTGTTCATTTTTTTTCTAATTTTCCAAAATTATTTTTATTCATAATTTCTGAATAAAAGCTTATAAAAAAATATTTATTTCGATTTCTCCCCCTTTTCACTTACAAGTAATTATATTGAAATTCTATTTTACAATCCAAATATATTGAACTACTTATTTTGAGTTTGGGTTTAAATTTGATACAATAAAATATTGAAAGAAATATATAAATATGTCACAATTACAAGTAAAATGAAACCTATTAATAATAATAAATATTCAATGAAATATATTTTTAGTGAAAAAATACGAGTAAAAAAATTTGGATAAGATATTAAGGCAGTAATTTTTTTAAAGATAGTTCTCCTAAAATACAACTAACCAAAGAATAAAAAACCTTTTACTGCCATCAATTTTGTAATTTATGATTTATCGATCTAATGTGCTATTCATTCAATCCTTTTGTACAAAATCACAATTTGTCAAACTTAATTTCAATTCCTTTTAATTTTGTACTTGTTAAATATTGAAAAACAAGCTAACACTAAAAACTTTTTATCACAATTCACCACTCAACGAGAAATTTTATGGTGTTGAAGAAGTAACTAGTGACATCTTATTAGCTAGTCCTTTGATCCACTTTTAAAAAAAATAGATACAAGTAGGAGAGAGATATCTTAGGTAGGGATATTCTAATCGCTTTTGATGGGTCATGAGTTTCATTTTCTCTTTCCTCTTTGTGTTTGTCTCTTTCTTCAAGATGAGCTTAGGAATTAATTAATAAGATGTCACTAGTTACTTCCTGAGCACTATAAAATTTTTCTTACTCAACAACCTCCGCAAAATGTTAAAGGGCCTAACCTAATAAACTTAACGTATATAATTTAAAAATTATTTAATGTCCACAAAACACACATCAATAATTTTTTTAAGGCAGTATAATAAAAGTTTGAATAACCAATAATCTATCAACATAGAATTCATAATTTAACAAATAATTTTGTGCCCATGCAAAAACAAATAAAGAAAAACTCAAAGCATTGCTTTTGACATGTCCTTTGCCAAAAGTGACCTGACTTCACGGCCTCATGTATAATAAAATTAAGGTATTTTATTTACTTCTTGTTGAACTTAATTTTAGTTAATTTCAATTATAATGAGAGTTGGCAAAATAAATAAATAAATAAATAAAACATATTTTATAAGTGGACCCAAGACAATGGATCAACTTCTTGCTAGCGTCTAACCAAATTAGAAGACATGTCAACACTAGCAAAGTCACAGTTTTCCAGCATATATGTATAACAGATCAAGCTCAGACATTTTAGATAACAATTCTGCAGAAGAAATTAATACAAATAAAAATAAACACCAATCAAACAAATTTGGCATGATCAAATGAAAGGAAACAAAACCTTAGCAACAGGGGCATTATCATCGATAAATGGGGCTGCCAGACTTATAAATGAAGCCTCTCCGACACCGACTAGCCTAGAAAAACAATCAGAACTAGTGTGCATCATATAACAGCTTATTATTGACATATGCAAAAACCTTTATTTCCTTACCAAAGGACAGAAAAAAAAAATTGCTTAATTGTTTAGTGAAGCAATACAAAGAAGAGCACAAGATAGATAATACTTACATGCGGCAAACTGTAATGGTCCAGAAATTAAATGAAAAACCACACCCAACTACTGCAATTGTCCATACTGATAATCCAACTCCAATGAGCCTAAATGGGTTGACGCTGCAATTTTTCATACATGCATAAGGGCTCAATCAAAAAGTAAATCCATGAGAATCAAATCATAATCTAACTTCTGTGCCAAAAATTATTCGAGAGAAAAAGAAGTCAAATATTCTTTACTTTAGTTCTGTGTGATTGCCAATTAAAACAACGCTACATAAATTCAAGGAAATTTCTCCATTACATCTTATCAAGAAACAAGACAACTGAACTACACACACTACCTACTTGACAGCAAAAAGCTAAACTGGTACTTTGGCGCCACAAATGATAGTTCCAAACCCATTGAAGCCCCAGAGGAACTTATTTTGTTTGTTTTATGCATATCTAGTTCTAAGGAGATGACTGTAGGGAGATCCTTCAATTGACGAAAAAGATATTTTTGGCATAACAAAATTTACCAACTTAAATGAATCATGCACTTACAACCTGACAAACAACTTTTGTTGCAATATTTCTTGATACAACTCTTTCACGAAATCATATAACATTCTGGACTTGTACACAAAACTACCAGGGAAGACACCTTCATTAAATGAGAAAGGTTAAGCATTGCATAATCGTTGCCTCATAGGCATTGTTGCTTATGAACATTGAACAATAGGGATACTATTCCTAACTTGTACGTCCCATGGTATGGTGATTGCTTTTCCTAACTGCCATTCAGAACCTATCATCAGCATTTTGGAACCAAAGGTGTATCCTTACGTGCATTTTACTCACGGGCATGATTTTTATGGTTATCATTTCAATTAAATGTTACTCTCTACAATAACTGATCACGTTTTTGTTTAAAATTTAGCAACCTTTAATGGCTATTTCATTTCTGCCCCAACCATCTCCCTAGCATTATGTCTATAAAAATTCACCTGCAACCATAGCAATTCATCAAAAGTTAAGATGAAAGAACTGGAACATCATTACCTCTTTGCTAATGATGCAAATATTGGGCAAGCCACGAGAAGTCCAACCATGAAAGCTGAGGACAAAACTCCATCTTCGAAATTGCTCAGGTTAAAATCCCCCCTGTGAAAACAAAGGAACCAGAATTATTCAAGAATGTATTTTTTTCCTGCAAAATAGTAGCTATGCTGGCTATATCTCATCAACTGTAAGCTCCAGGTTAGGTAAAAACAAATACGTTGTATTTAAGCAATAAAGCAGAATGTATTGCAGTGTGACACCTCAGCCACTTGACAGCAGAAGTGAAAGAACACGATTTAGAATCTAGTTTCTCAGTCTCTAAAATTTTCATCTTGCAGGTTAACAAGGAACAAATTTAGCCGTACTTGTCCTGCTACTAATACTTTTACCTTAATGGTTCTATACAAAATGCAAATATAGTTATAAGATGCTTACACATGTGTTACCTTAAGGATCTTTACTTTGGGGGGAAGGACAACCACTTTCTTTATTGAAGCAAAAAATAATGGAATGCTAACATTTTAAGAAAACCTACAATGTCCAACCTGTTTCTATTAGAGAGCAAATTCAAAATTGAAAATTAGCAGATATGTAAAATTAGCATTTCTTCCCCTAAGGGCAATGAAGGAAATAGTGGCCACTAGCCCATTACCATATTCCTCCAAAAACAAATCTTATATCGGGCTTGAATGAAAGTGTCCCAGTAAATCTTACTGTATTCCACTGCCGAATGTGCATGTACCACTTTTTGAGCAGGTTCTACGACTCCCATTGACACCATTGCTTGCAATGGCTCCTCTATCCACATAATTGATCAAGTTGATCACACAAAAGATAACTAGCAGCCTGCAAGCACAAGGTTGCAGAGTTTACTAGGTCTATTGTAGTAACTAGAAAGCACAGAACTTCAGATATGGTTAACAAAATTTGCAATATATCCTGGATCAAGTTTCCCCCAATCTTGGGACGATCACACAGAATTAGGTTAAAAACACAATCAAATAGCAATGCCCTCAAACCAGTAACCTGTCAGGGGGGAGGACGGGACAGAAAAGAAATAGCCATGGGACATTAACATATCAATAGCTAAGACAAAAGGGGGGGGAATCAATAGCTGCCTCGGATTTTTAGCAAGACTTTCCCGGAAAAAAAAAAGAAGAAAGAAATGATGGTATTAAATTGCATAATTTGCCAATATTTTCCTCGTGATGTATGAAAAACCTAAATAGACATCACCTTAACAACCAGAAAACCCTAATTCAATTGAATATCCAATAAAGCAATACTATCACAAAAACCTCAAAATCAGTCTTTAAAGCCCAAAATATTCCATCATTCATTCATGCATCCAAAATATGCATGTATATATTTGTACCTAAAAAGAAGAGGTTTTTTTAATCTTATTCTAAATAGCCAAGAAAACCCAGAACCAAAAACCGAAACTAAAAATGCCTGTTCAGGCCTCAACGTTCAAAACCCATAAAAAAATACCTTTTTGGAGTGAACCATGAAGGGGCAGGAGGTGATAGTGCAGCAGAACT
This sequence comes from Populus alba x Populus glandulosa, assembly GCA_033617975.1. NCBI lineage: Eukaryota > Viridiplantae > Streptophyta > Magnoliopsida > Malpighiales > Salicaceae > Populus > Populus alba x Populus glandulosa. The sequence goes on along the minus strand of CM066151.1, from coordinate 11,395,959 downwards.
TCTTGCCATCTCTATGACCACTGTTGATGGGTTTGGGTTTTCCTCGGATGACACTTTTGCTCCTTTGACTTCATCCTCTTGTGCCATAAAACTAATACTAATATAATAAGGTGAAGCTGAATGGCACGCAACGCAAGTTTTGTTTTTCCTGACAATGACGAGAACACGAACGCACTCGGTTGATAATTGACCTAAAAGTTCGATGAAATTACCTCCCCTGCCAGGCTGCCAACGTTTTTGTTCCTTAACACGAAATCTTTTTTCGTGTTAAGAAAACCTGTGAAAAAAAAAAAAAGTAAAAAGAGGGAGAGTTTACTTAATCCCCGTGTCCCTCTCACTCTAAAATTCTTTCTGTCAAAGCTCCATACAGGCTGTGTTTTCTTTCTTCTATTGGGCTTTTGGTAAATGAAGCTGCCTTTGCTCTCTACGTAATAGATAAGGCTTTGGCTTCGAACGATGAGAAAATACGAAGATTTTTTTTTCCCGTTAAATCGAAAACGAATCCGGAATCTGTTTATTTCTCGCTTTTTTGGAGCTTGGGTTGGGATCATCTGTGTCTGCGTTTTCCTGTACCATGGTTTTTTCGTTGCGAGAGATGTTGACAAGTAATAAATAGGGGAGAATGAGGATGATTTCGTTGTTTTTTAATGAAAGTTATGGTGTGGCTGCATTTAGACGATGGGAATTAAATAGCGACTCAAAGAATATAATGTTTGTTTGGTATGGAAGTTAAGATCTTGTGGACGATATTTGCGCAATCCCGATAACAAAGGAAGGAAATCTGGCTCTACTGTATTAAAAGCATCTCCAAGATACTACAAAGAGGTAAATTGATAAAATAGTATTTTAAATAATATAAATATAGTTTTTTTATCATATGTATTTTAATAAAAAAAAAACATTTGAAAAGTCAATTTTATTAGAATAGAATAAATAAGTATTTTATTCTTTTTTTATAATTTTAATGTTATTTTTTTTCACATGGCTAGATTTAATTGGTTTATTCTTTTGTTGGTCCCACTTTGTTAATTTTAGCTCTTTTGAAAGATATATAGGAATAGTTTTCACGGGAAAGAAAAGGCATTTTAGTATTTTATTTGGCTCTTCCCTTGGAGTAAAAAAAACAAGTAAAGAAAAACTAAAATATTATTTTTTTTATTTTTGACTATCTATTTAGCAACTCCATTGGAGATGCTCTAACTGTATAATAATTGTATTTTAAAATATTTTTTATTTAAAAATTATTTTTAATATCGTTAATATAATTTTAACTATTTTATCAAAAATGATTTTAATTAATTAAAACGTGAGGTTTTTGATAGTTTGGCTGGCTTATGGGACTTTATTTATACCGTTAACAGTTTTTTTATTTTTCTCTCTTTAAGCCCATCTTCATATGTTTAATTTAGAATATGTCAACTGGAAAATAAAATATATGAGTGAATTATAAATTAATTTTTTAATTTTTAGAAATAAACTAATTAGTTTTGTATTTAAAAAAACTAATTATTTAGTCATTTTCATTCATTTTATGCTTTTTTTTCAGTTTATTTTGTTTTATGTTTTAAAAAAATAGAAAAAAATGGATGCCATAGAAAGATATGCAAGGAAAAAAATACTTTTCTTTTAAAAGAAATAAATAATATTAAAAGTCAGCGTAGTCATTGGATGCTATCAAAGACCTAAATAATTAGATTTTGAAACATGAGAGATTAATTGATTCTTCTGGAACTAATTTATTGCATACTCGTACAGAAATTGAATACAAGGCCTCTTTTATCCGATCTGCCAACTGCTGCTGGTTGTTGATAAACTATACTAGAGTTATAGCAAGTGATTTGAATCACGATTTTAATGGAACTTAAAATAAATAAAAATTATTCTATTATACAAGTTACGTACCGTTTCAAAACACGATTAAATCATGTTTTATAAAAATTTAATTTTTTTATTAAAAATTATTTTTTTATATTTTAAATTGTTTTTATGCATTAATCTAAAAAATTATTTTATTACATTTCGGTACGAAAAACACTTTTATAAAATAACCGTAACAACACTCCCAAACAAATTTTAATGTGTTTGTTATCACAACATACGATATTTTTTAAAATTATTTTTAATGTTATATATATATATATTTTAACATTAACATATTAGAAATACTTAAAATATATTAATTTGATATTTAAAACAAAACCTAAAAAATTAATTACTCTACAAGCTAGCACTGTTCACGGGCGGGAGTAATAGGAAAAACAAAACCTTTTTAAAAATGGATCGGATCCAACGTGAATTTAATAAAAAAAAATAACCCGAATATACTTTAATGCTGTGAAAAAAATTAAAACAAAAACACACTCAATTATGTAGACACAGAACTATTGCATGTATATTTTTTTACACGTGGAATTTACAAAACAATGATATTTAAATTTGTTTTTTTTTTATCATAATAATCAGTTTCGATTTATTTTACTTAATTAAAATTAAACTTACATCCATGAACTAATCTCGCATACAAGGAATAGAAACCGGTCTCTAAGAACTTATGCTATTAAATTCATATACATAATGAAATAACAGATGAAATTCCAACTCAAGACTTCTCTTCCTTCTAAAGTTATACACCAATTCTCACTTAGGTTCTCAAAGAATTTGTTTTCTTAATTAGATTCTCAATCAGACCCTCTAATCCAAACCCATTAAAGCTGTTAAGAGCTTCCATCAAACATACCATTAACAGGATGAAAGGACTCAATTGAGTAATCTTGATAGAACGAGGATCCAATTGAAAATTGTTTCCCTGGATCTGGGGGGAAAAGGAAAAAGTTTCCGTTGCCGGGACTTGAACCCGGGTCTCTCGGGTGAGAGCCGAGTATCCTAACCAACTAGACTACAACGGATTAGTTGCGAGATTGTGCTCTGGTTTTAATTAATACAATTTCTACTGTTCTATATCAAGCAGTCAGGATTTCATTTCTGTAACTAATACATAACGTGATGATGTTCAAATATGAAAATGGATGAATACAGTATGGAAAGACACATCTTCGATGGAATATAAAGGTTTTGAGCTTGTATCCAGCATGGATAATTGAAAACATCGTTTGAGCTTCTATGGTACAAATACAGTATGTGACAAAGAACCAAGACTGGGGCAATACATAATAGTTAAATGCTCAAGGGAAGTGAGGTGCTCCAAACTTGAAGATACAGAAGTCAAACTATTGCAGTTTTCGATGGATAAAGTCCGCAGCGAACTTAAACCTTGAAGCCCGTTGTCTGGTAAAGATATAGCATTCACTAATCTCCAATGACTCTAAAGCATTGGGGTTCTGCAAACTTTGCGGCAGAGACATAAGCTCTTCACACCATCGAATTGTCAAGGATTTTAAAACTGTGAGGCTCCCCAGCTCTGATGGAATCAAAATGAGTTTGGGGCAAGAGATGATCTCCGGAGATGTCAGAAACGTGTTTCCAGCTAGAAAACTTCCTGAGATAGAGTGAATTCCTGGGATTCTTTCTATAGCGAGGGTCAATAAGGAAGTGAAATTTGCAATTGACAACATTGCTTGGTTGCAATTCCGTAGCACCAAATGTTGAAGAGACGGAAACCGTGCCATATTAATTAATATGGGACGGTTGTCAACAATCAGTTTCCTCAATTTAGAGAATGCATCTCCATCATTTGCAGGTGACCATTCTTCCAGGTTCGGAAAGCCTCTCAAGCTTAGTTCTTCAATTGATGGAAATGGTCTGAGAATTTCCTCGCCATAGAACTCCGGACCAAATCACTTCAAGCCATCCATTCCACAAAGAGAGAGTGTCTTAAGTAACGTAAGATTCCCAAGGGCGGGAAGACGTTCACATTTTCTACAGTTAGTCAAACTAACCACTGTCAAATTTGGAAGCATCCAATATGGAAGTCTGGATCCAGGATAACCAGCTTCTACAACTAGTTGTTTAACATTTTGATGAGGTTGCAGGGCTTCAAGAATGGACATCAGGTTGTCGTTACATTCTTCTCGATTATCTCTCTCTTCCCAATGTAGTCCCAACAACTCAAGGTTTTCCTTCTTCCTCAAATTAGCTGATGACGCTACATGTGCATTCCAAACATTCTGCAAGTTTTTAATTTTCAACTCACCGTGAAGATTTACATGTTCCAAATGCTGGATGCCGTTATAGTAGCCGTCTACAATAAACATTGTCAATGTTTGAAGCTGAGGCAACTCTTCAATATTAAATGGAATTGATGTTATGCTTCACACCTAGTTAGAATAAGATGTCTAAGACGAGCCATTCCTGCTGCCACATAAGCATCTTGTTCACACTGTTGTGCAGGGCTTGTGACACCACTCCTTCCTCGATCACTAGTGTGTCCTCAGTGTGGTTCCAGTGTCTCAAGTTTTTTCTTCATGCACAAATTAGCCAATTGTGCTTCGACTACATTCGCATTCTGCAAGTGCTTAATCTTCAAATCACCGCAGAGATATAAATTTGCCAAGTGGCGGGTGCAGCTGTAATCCCTATGTACAATATATTTTGGCAATGTCTGAAGTAGATGCAACTTTCTGATACTGAAAAGAATCAAGGGTAAACAGTCACGTACGTCCAGTTAAAATAAGATGGCGCAGATCAGCCATTGTTGTCAAGTCAGGCAATTGTGCAAGACCAGTGCAGCCATACAGGTACAAAGTTTGCAAATGACGAAGCCCCTCTTCTCTTGGTGGAAAAACTCGGATTAGTGTATTAAGACAGGTCAAACACAGCAAGCTACCTAGAAAACAGTATTTGAAACTAGACAACAGTTTGCAGGGAATGTCTTTCAAGCCCTCCACCCCTACCAATAAGAGTGTCCGCTGTTGTTCTGCCTCATACAATGCTTCTGGAACTGTAAATGATCCAACTTTACCTTCGACACATGAGTGGCAAGTTTGGACCAGGTTAAGTGGTAGAAGATCATGCTCCACTATCATAAATTCTTTCCCTGAACATATCGTGCAAGATCATGAATGATACCATGCATTTTGTAGCAATTCATGCTGCCATCATCAGATTTTTCTGCATCTTGAAAGAAACCCATCCACAACAAATCCTTGAAGCACTCATTGCCAATATCTTCTGGTGGTTTGACCCCCAGTAGAAATCCCTCTGCCATCCATAGGAGAATTATCTTCTCCTTGATTTCGTAAGCTTTTGGAAATATTGAGCAGAAAGCAAAGCAATGTTTGAGGTGTACTGTTAGATGATAATAACTTAGCATCAGGGAAGGTAAAATTCCACCATGGTTTACATTTAAACTCCAAAGTTCACTATTTTCCACTAATAACCACTCTCTATCCTCTCTTTTGAAGCGCGTCAAGCTTCCCAAAGTTTTTGCAGCAAGCGGCAGCCCTCCAAATTTTCTGCCAATCTGCTTTCCTATTGGCAAAAGATTTGGATACTGCTCTTCTTCTCCTCTCAGAAAAGCCCGTTGCCTGAACAAAGCCCGGCAATCATCTTCATCCAAACCCTTCAAATGGTAAGGGAAGGTCGGGGAGTCCATCATCATAGCAACTTTTTTACTACGAGAGGCGATGATGATTTTTACTTCCAGCAAGATAATAACTGTTGTACTATCTTCCTCTCTTCCATAAACTTCCATTCCAACGGTGAAAGAGCTAGTTTCTCTTGTATTATATTTGTTATTAATAACAATATCCTCTCTCAAATTCAAGCCAAGTCCCTCATATGCAGTCGTTTCCAAAGCTTCAAGTGCCTTCCTAACCTTCTAAGCGTTGATTGAAATGGGAACAGGATACTGCTTGCCTTCCACAGTAAGATGCTCTAGTAGGTCCTCAGTTACATAAGCTGCATCCCTGAGCCTTGACAACCAAATCTTCACAGCTTTACGGGGTCACTTGTTGCTCTTCTGCATCTTCAAGAATAACTTAAATCATTAACAAGGATTGCTTCATCCTTTTTTAAGGGTGTCCTCGAATCCCCAAATACCACCAAGCACTTCTATGAAAGGAGAAGCTATTCTGTCAAAGATCACTTGCAGGGCCGGGGACAAAACTTGGTCCGCCATTTCTTGCTGAGGGATCACAAAAGTGTTGTTACGATGAAAATTGCATGGAAAAGAAAGTCAACTCTTTGCGTCTTTGATCAATTGATGAACCCTTCTACAAGGTCCATGCCGTTTATTGAAGGTCTTCCCATCAGAACCTTCTTTCTTGTTCTTTTTTCTTTTTCAAGAAGCCATCACCACACCGACCTCTTAACGTCAAGTCAAAAGAAATTTTTACTTTCCAAGGCAACTTCGTTTGACAGCATTTATGAAATATAATACAAAAAGGGAAAATCACTGCAACGCCGAACACTCCGCATATAAATTTATCAAAAATTACACTTTACGATCTCCATCTTATTAAAAAAAATGAAAAAACAAAAATATATTTGGATATCAATAACCACCACCATTGTACCCTTATAATTGCACATTTCACGCCCTTCTGTCCTTCAACAACTCCTCTTTTTAGCATTTTATTAAACAATGCAAATGAAGGCATACGAGCAATTTCCTACACTAGGCACTGCATTCAACTCTTTCTCCACCATATACCCAATCCAACTTGGGCAACTTGCCCCAGCCAACCACATCTTCACCACCAACCACAACCTCCACGCAGCCAAGAGCACCACCAACAGCCCTAATCTATTATGAATAGATCTGCATCACCAGCAGCAGTAGCAGTTGGCGCCACCACCGTATGAGGACTAACTTGACTGTAGAAAAATATTGTTTCAGTTTGATTTGGATATAATAGGGAATTATCTTGAGAAATGGGTATCTAGTTTACAAAATGTTCCACAGTATCCAGAACTCTTTGGTGATTGTTTTCGCTAAATGCTAATAGCTCAAATACTGAGGCCATATATCCTAGATCTGATCAAAATCCCGGAGCATTACAATCTGTTTCATTGAGGCCCCAAATTAACGAAAAAACTTCAGAGGTAGAAATACAAAAATCAATATGTTCATATATCTAAACAAAGTACATTTTTCATCGGTAATCAGTTTATCAATGTCAACAATATACATGGTGTGGTTTCCAGGAATTGAAACCTTATGATGGAGTCTGAGAATTATATTAAAACAGCCAATCCAGCTACCCTTTTGACTAAGTTTAGATTGTTCTGTCTGTAACGTTAGTCTCAGCAACAAAAACAATTGAGAAGAGCTATAATGAGGCCCACAAGAACAAATAAAATACTCTTTAGGAGTGAAAAATCTCCGACAGTTTTAAGGATCCTCAGTAGTTGCCACGCAAGGTGCTGATGGATCTAACATGTTTTTCTCCACCATGGCATCGTCAGTTCTAACTGGAAAGCCATTTTCTCCATCTAGCTCACAGTATAAAACACCCTTTCCCTGCAAATCCTCTGGTTCTTGGAGCTCACTGTCATGTGCTGCTTGATCTGCTTCCCCTTGAAACCTCAAGACATGACTTTCATCTGTCTGATTTATACTTGACGATTTGGCTCCAGATGAGGTTGATGGAATAGGTGCTTGGGCACCGATTGAGTCACCAACTCTTACCTTTAGAGTATCAAGAGTTAGCTCGGTACTCAGATGAAATGCATGTAAGATGAAATGCAACTCAATAACTAAAGAATAACTTCTAAGAAATATTCAAGCATGGGATTTATACATAAAATATGGCACAAACTTTGAATATTCAGAAAATAGAAAGATCTCCAATGGAATAGAAAGATCAGGTGCACAGGAAGTCAGGGAAAGAGAGACAAAGCATGTGGACCGAAACAAAGAGTGAGCTGTCACAATGTTTTGGTTAGATTAAAGGCCACTAGTTGGAAATAAACAGATTGCAATGCAGTTTTAATAAAAATCTGTTACTGTATAGTACAGAAAATCTCATACCCTGCCATTCTTGTGACCAGCAAGTCAAATTGTAAGGTTTCCTAGCCTGAATGTATTTACCTGCAATGGTTTCGCAATGTCAAATTCTCGAGCATCATTTTTGCTGAGTGCTTCTTGAGCTTGTAACTCCATGGAGTCTCGAAAAAGTTGGCTCAAGAAGTTCACATCATCAGACATGACGCCAAAGTCTTTCAAAAGCTTAGAGCCAAGTTGTAAGCTCATCTGATCAATATATGGTATATATAGTTAGGGTGATTGGTGAAAGTTATTGAAACCCCTTCGGAAGTGAAAGCCAACAAAAGGGAACTGATTTATTCTTACCTCCGCATTTTCCAATATAGCATCTGTTGCGCCTGCTTTCTTTAGCTCTAAAAGATGGGTGATATCTTGAGCTCTGGCATAAATTGGTATCTGCCAAGTATGCACCAAAAATAGCAATTCAACCAAGAAAAGGAACATATCATTAGAAAAGTGGGTAAAAATGAAAAGAAAATATGGATGAAACAGAAGCAATAGAGTGGGATCAAGAAATAAATTGAGGTTCCCTTTGATATGACTTTTGCAAATTGATCTAAGATGTTTTTCTACTTTTGACTCGAAGAAAAGTCAAAGATGTTTGATAAGAAATAACTTTTGACTTCAATCAAATAAGTTGTTACAAAATTGAGTCAAAATTTTATTTTGCTTATACCACCTATTGCTTTGAGTCAATTTTTGTCAAACATACTTCTAACTTAACTCATAGTTGAATTACGACTCAAAATCAAAAGTCATTTTCCACAAAGTCATGCCAAACGAACCTTAGTGCCTCCTAGCTTCATTGAGGATAAATTGGGCAATGTGGTTGAAAATATTTTTGGCACGGAGAAATCTTATGCAAATAAAAAAATTAAGACGTCATATTTCTAAACAAGGAAAAAAGGACCCAAAAAAAATATTAAAGCTTCATCCGCTTCTTACAGAATTAGCAGCCTGTGATGGCAGTAAAGAGGGAAGGATAATGATAACTCATATTAGACTGTATTCATTTTCCCTTTGTTTTCTTCTCCATTCATTTTTATAAATTGCACTTGATGCACATGCTCAGAGTGGGAGCACTACCCCAGGGAATGCAAGCCGAAGCCTTTGAATAGCCTCAGTTGTCCTCCTCCTCCCTGTAAACATGATCATGAAAGCCTTCGGGGAAGAGATACTAGCAGATTGTAATACCGCTGGAAGTGAACCATCCCCATAAAGGATTGGAAAACCAAGTTTCCTGGATGCCTGTGAATATGATGGTGAAAAATTAAAAGACCGAACATTATAACCTAGCACAAACTATTAGCAAGAGAAGAATGGCTTGAGAAGTTGCAAAGGTTTAATGCCAAAAAAATCTGCAGATGATCAGGCATTAGCAGATAAAAAGTTTCTATCCTCTCTACAAGCACAGTTTAAGAGATGCTTTCATTTTCTCACTATTAGAAATGGGAAACCTCAACAATACTACCAAACAGTTCTCCACGCAGTGTACCTTTTTAAAGACAGATCTAATTGTAATCAGACTCATGTTTTAGTTCTCAACAATTATGTACCTGGAAATCTGTAAGGGTCATGGTATATGTAAGCAACAGCAATTTACTTGATGTGTAAGTTAACATAATTCTTGAAAGCTCAAATTGATTTTGAACTTAATTCATAACCACATATGTGGAAACAAAGTTACGCTGAACAGTTTATGGAAATTTTTGGAGAATTAACTTTGGATTGTAGAAGCAAATTATTTGAATCAAACTCAAAAATTCCTGACCTTGACAACAGAAACATTCAAATCAAAGGCTACATAAGGCCACCCTACAAAGCCGCCATCTATCCCAGAAGCCAAAGGGGCGGACAAGAAATTGGCCAATACCTGCATGTACAAAAATGGCAACATTAGGGCAGTTTCAGCACAGTCAAAATGATACGTCTCTTTGAAACCCAAAAAAAAAAACAAAAACAGCTGTTTTTCTTCTAAATAACTAAAGTACCTGACCCATTTGTCCGAATCCAACAATCACAATAGGTTCCCTAACATTGAAGTTCACCTCAGCAGCTTTCTGGCATATTTCAGATTTAACTTTAGGCACATTAGCAGAAGTAATAAAAAATCAATAAATTAATCACTAGAATGTAACAATATGCATTGAAGAACCTAAAAACATTACATAGAGTGAGGGTCAAAAATGAAGAAAATAGTTCAGGTGATTTTAAAAATTCTGGAGCATCTAAGCATATAGTTGGTAAATTCACATCTGATGTGTACTAGCAAATATTCAAAACATGAGAACTTAGCACAACCATACTCATAATACACTTAACTTACATCTTCTGTGTCAAACTTGTCTTCAATGAACTCAGCAGCTCTTCTTCCAACTTCATTAAGCAATGGGGTTAATGCCATTGACAACACAACGACAATTATGAGCAGCTTGTTAAGTTCAAGTGGTAGCACTCCCAGACTGCTTACAAGAAGATACAAATTTTAGAGAAGAAAGTAATCCAGAATGCTGTCATAGCATGGTAGCACATTGATAAAATATTGACTGACCTGTTAGCTAGAGAGAATACAACAAATGCAAATTCACCTCCTTGAGATAGAAGCAATCCAATCCTTACACTTTCTTGCAAGGTGAGTCCAACACGAGGACCTATTGCTGTTATAATCATTGTCTTGATGGCGATTAAACCTGCCAAGAGAGAGAGTATATTTGGCCATTCTCGAAAAAGGAGCTGCACAAGAAGATAAATCGACTTGTCAGAGAGGAAATGAAAGAAACAATCAGTGAACAGAATGTTCTGGCACTAACGATGAATTAAGATATCATGCCCATAAGAAGAAAAGCATGTCATACAGTTGTCTGTATTCAATGCTTCAAACATCCTGCTTAACAGACCTGCTTATGAAATTAATAGGTGAGAAAAAATTGAACCTGCGTGTCAATTGAAGTCCCTGTAGTCACAAAAAATAACCCAAGAAGTAAGCCTCTAAATGGCCTTATGTCAGCTTCAATCTGTGTTCGGAAATTTGTTTCTGCCAGCAATGCCCCCGCTAAAAATGCTCCCAGCTGCATGATCAAATCAAATTCAATCAAACTGCATGGACTCAAAAACTCAATATCAACCATTTTCTATCACCAATAAGAAAGGTTTAAACCGTGTCACTGAAGCCCAACTTCTGAGTTAGAAGAGAAGTCCCAGCAACTGTTAGCAGGCAGAGAGCAACAAATGCTTCTGAACTTCTTGCTTCTGCAACAACCTGAATAACTTAGTTTAGTGTCGGCAACAACATTTTATGTATCCATATGTATGTCTGGATCTAATGTATAAAATAAGTATGATACATACCTCAAACACTCCTCTTAGAAGGTATTTCCCCCCAAGAGAAAGCAACCCAAGACCACCTAAAGCCTTTAAACTTTCTTGGGCAAGCAATGGCCAAATACTTTCCTCCACCAGATTCTGCAAAATATATATATATATATATCATATCACAGATGAAGGAACACAAGGTCAATGAATAACTTGAAGCATCTGGAATATATCTCAGGAATTATCACTGATTAAACATAAATAGGAAAGGAAAATTGAAATCAAGATGTTTTTCTAGAAACATAAAAATTCTGAGCAATTGTCCCCACAATGAAAAGTTATATTAATTATTAGTTGATCTCAACCAGATCACCAGAAGTTAAAAAGCATTATTTTCACTGAACTCTTTGTTCTAGACAGCCTGAGTCTTTGGCTAATCTGCTCTGCGTTATCTTGTCCAAACAAATAAAGCTAGCGGAACAGAAACCTTTTGAGTTTGGATTAGGTATCTTCAAAGTGGGATTACAAGCATACCATTAAATTAATTTACGCATCCTAAATTATTATTACTGGTAACAAAAAATGAAATTTATTTAGAGTTCTTCAGGACAGAAAAAAGCAAGATTAGACTTACCTGGCTCTCTAGCACAGGAAGTATGACCAAGAGAGGAACAACTGCTATGTCCTGTAAATAGAGAGTAATGAGGTTCCAACTTCCAACATCATTTTAATATCAAAATTTTAGTCTCTGCTTGCATGAAGATTTTGGCAAGACACATGTGCATAATCAATTCAAAACAAAACAGAAATTTTAAGTATACATGTAGACAAGACCAGGTGTGAGTAATTAAAGTACCTGTAAAAGAAGTATTCCCAAAGTTGCAGAGCCAAATCTCGTAGGAAGCTCACCCTTTTCTGCAAGAAGCTATTTATACATCTGATAAGCTCAAGGATGAGATCCAATATATCTTATTTAATATAAATATTATGTATGTTGATATGATTGAAAAACAACCAAATCAAGTGGAAATCTTCTATTTTGATTTTTCTTCAGAACTGTTCTTAGAAAAGGACTTTTGAGGACCTAGACATAATTCAAAGAAACCATGGGATACTTTACTTCAAAGAACATATCAGGGAGATGTGGAATCCATAGAACCAATATACTTATTACTGAATGGTCCTGCTAATTCTTCATCATCAGACTTAAACACTCCTATCTCCATCCATATATCCAGTTATAGGTTCTATAGGAACCCAGGTGACCAAGTAACAAACTCCTCTTTTGAAAGCTTTGCAAGATGAGGAATTCCCTTCTCCCCTGTCTCTCTTCATTCTTTTTTTCTTGAGCATTCTTCTCTTATTCTTCTTCTAAGCTTCTTAAATTTTATTCACTTTTCCAATCTGATTTGCGTGTTTAGGAAAACCATGACAATCAAATAATCAAATCAACTCCTTTCATACTTTCTATTCTCATACTCTAATCACTTTTTGAACCTATCAAGAGCCATCCTATAGCTCTTGCTTGCAATCTTTGAATCATCTATAATGTCCTGCAAAGACTTGCAAACATTCCCATTTCCTTCTCTTCTTTTTCTTCGTCAATTTGTTATCACTTGTTCTGTAGTGTGATCATTCCAAAATTCGTTAATCCATGCTGTTAATAATTTTTCAAAACCAGAACCCTGCATCACATAACTCTAATTCTCTTTCAATGAAAAGCCTTCATGCTGGAAACCCTATAACAGCCCGAAATATAGAACATAAGTAGACCATCATTTGGGTTGGATATGAATAATTTCAGGATTTAAAGTTATCCTAAATTCCACTATTAGAAATAGAAATGACTATACAGATGATCTGCGACTCATTGTTAGATTTTACAACTTGAGTACCTGCAGAACAAAAGCTGAAGAAGAGAGAGAGAGAGCAGCACCAATAACAACAGCCTCGTCAATGCTTCTGATGTTCACCTGGAATTCATCCAAACCAATACCAAAAAAAAACAAAAATTATCCTTTTTTTCTTAGAGAACACATGCAAGATAACTTCAGTCACAAGGCTTTCAATAAACAACAACAGAGGAAACACACCAAACCAAAGAACTGCTAGATTTTAGCTTTGGGCTTGCTTAAAGAATTGCTTGGTGATCATATGCAACGTGGATTGAGAATATGTAGATAAGAGCACTCACCAAATCAGGTCTGGAATGAAAAAGGAACTCCAAAATTTTCGTTCCAATAGCACCATTTGGTGGGAGTTCAAATGCTGTGAAAGCAAGAGTTGATAACACAACCTTCAAGGCAATAAATTCAAAGGTTCACCCAGCAGTTATAATGTAACTGTCACATTCTCATTCCTCAAAAGTGTATATAGTTATAGAGCGCAATGCAAACTAAACAATAGTTGGAAAAAAAGCAATTAAACTAAACTTGTAAAATGCCATAAAGAAAATATTGCTGAGATTAATTCTAGAGGAGCTAAGTCAAGGGTTATTTGACGCCTAGACAAGAAATTCAGGAGACAACTGTCTGGCACAATAAAGCATTCCTATGGTTTCTTCAGATTTTTATGTGGACACACCAATTCATTTTTCATGAAATTTATAAACTTAATCTTCAAAGAAAGAGCAAACAGCCAAAAAGAACCAGCTATTTTAAAATGAGCATACAACATCATACATTAAAATGAATGATACAGTATTCTAAAGGGAAATTTCTAATTGTAATGTTAAAGCATACAAAAACATATTCAGAAAGTGGTTTGAGCCTGATCTATTTTCAAATTCAGGACAGTTCAAGTTCTATCCTGGCTAAATAAGACTCCAGAACCCCAACTTAGAAACCCAATGTCTTCTGACCCACCCAGAAGCCCTGAGCCTTGCAATGCATTTTTGCCAGAAGTGAAAAGGACTTAGTTCCATTTTCACACATAGTCTGACCATCATGTAAATATACCACCCCTTTTTTCCACAATTATCCCGGTTCTAACTGAAACCTTTACATGTGTATTTGCCTCCGGAACGTTGAAAACATAAACTTCAGATGATTGAATAAAGAAACACATACCAATACGGGAAAAAAAAAAAAAAAACATAAAGCATTGCATATTGAAAAGTTCTTAGAAATCTTGTCAAATACAATTTTCCAACAATTTAAAATCATGTATATCTACTTAATACATAAGTTAACCTAGCTATCAAATTTACTTTCCATAATTGTGCAAGGAACAATGACAATTTGGCTTACAGATTTGAATGTTATACCTGAGTCAATCCCATGCCAAAGGCATATTTTGCAAGTGCCTTTAGACGTGCAAGTGAAAGCTCTAAACCCATCTCAAACAGCTGAAAAAAGGAACATGTATTCCAAATGGAACAAGTATCATCTATACAGTATATAATAATGCATAAAATTAACATAGAAGATGCTTAATAATGAGCTCTTGTCCGAACAACTATGATAAGTATTTACAATGAGAACTAAACAATATTATATGTATGCATTTGTTTCTTCCTTCAAAAAGCTAAAAAGGACTAAGCTATTTTTAATTATTGAAGTTATCTAAAATCCCCTAAAAAGACCAGAAAGCCCATAGAGTATATGAGGTTTTGGCAAATACACATGGCCAGTTTCGGTGATTGATAGTAACTATGCTTAACTTTATTGTTAATCCCCCCAACCCCCATTACTATCCACATGTATAGTAGAGCAAATAACGACAACAATGTTACAGATAATAGAGCACCATGATTAAAAGCTCCAAATAGAATAACAGCAGCAGAAATAGCAGTGCATATGAAGGAAAAAAATAGCAGCAACATAGTACATTGAGCTACAAACTAAATGACGGATCTTACCAAGAAAAGTATCCCCCATTCAGACAGTACTTTAACATCTGTAAGATTTCGAATGAATCCAAACTGATTGAGTACAATCCCAGCAAAGAAGAAACCGAGTATCTGAAAGAGCCAGCAACCCCCATTATCATGCAGGATTTAAGCAGAAGAAAAAAAAATACCTTCAAGCATGCTGCATTATTATCTATATGCATGCTTCTACGCGTTAGGCAACCATCAACACTTCCAAGTAACACAAGCATTAATCTTATGGACAATACAGGTTCCGTCGCCCTTTCAATATACATCCAAAGCATTTAGATGCAATAATAGTTGAATGGTACATCAAATGGAAAAGAAAGTAATAAGAACTGTAGCTAATATTAAATCTTACAGGACTAGCTCTAATTGTCTTGAACACAGGAACAACCACGACAGTCACGCCTAAGAATGTCAAAGTATCCAATCCTAAATCATTGATAACGTCTATGGCACTACCAACATCAACAGCTGCACATAGTCGAGATCTTTCCCAACGTCCCAATCTATGTCTGGACATGTACATTCCTCTTGAACCACACAATCTGGAAGTTAACAAAGATTTGCCTTCAAATATATTTCCCGAAACAAAGGAGAAATGACTAGTCCAGTAATTTAAGCCACATGATGGCATGCGCGTTGGCTTCTTTGTGAAAAATCTAGCATTAAAAGAATGTACATGAAAATGTGATATATGACGAGAGCATGCCCTGATTGGGCTTGATTTGTTTCTAATATTGTGCCCCTGCAAATCAGCAAACAAATGAAATGGATTACAATCAGAAGAACTATCTTACTTCAAATACTGCAAAATATTGAATAAATGCACAATATATACTATATTGTAACCAGTTTAAAAGTTTTCAACATAGAACCAAGTTAGAATGTGGAGTTCCCACCGCAACCAAAAAGTGGCTCTCACAACTTAGTGGTATAAACAAAGAGAAATCGATTAGAAACAAGAATGTAACTCCAAAATGTGGGCTAAAATCAGAAATTATTAAGAGGGTAAAACCAAATTAATAACAATAAACTTGAAACGAATAGGCACTAGCCCGATTATGCAAAACATGGATAAAAAGATCGAAATGAACAAGCTGATGGAGTCCTAGTGTAGAAAATGAAGTAGCAAAGTTCTCAAGCATAACAATTACTAAACGTAACAACCTTAATAAAGAACAGGAATCAGAAAGATGGGAAACTGCTAAAAAAGGAGGGGGAGGGGGGATTGAAAAGATTGTTACCTTGGGACTGTGACAACAAGTGATTGACTCCAGCATATTAGAAAAAAGAATCACGGTTTAATTAAGAACACAAGCGCTGGAGAAGAGCAGCTAGCTAAAGAACTGAAATGCATTTGTTTGTTAGTTCCAGTTATCTAGTAATCTTGTGTTTGTGTTTATAATTACAGGCAGGGGCTAAAAGGAGAGGCCATAAGTAGCCACACGTTTATTAATCAAATCCCACTGATTTTGGAACTTGGAGAAATGAAAAGGAGAGAATTTGGAGAGTGAAATTTGTTTGTGGTAAGAGGAAATGGAACGTAAAGTCGAGTGGCCAAGAAGAACTTCTGGTTTGTCATCTTGTCAAGTGGATTTTTTTAAACTGAAAATTAAATTTTTTGTCCATGTGGCGGATTGGCAGATTGCTAATGCTGACTGTGATTATCTGCGCCGGAAACTTATTTTTATTTTATTTATTTATTGCCAAAATTAGAAGAAATTTCCGATTTTCTTTATAAAAAAAAATTTGCGACGGGGATTATACGGTGTTTGCTTTGTTTTTTCCTTTAAATTATTAAAGAAGAGACAAAATTACCATCCCTGCGGTCATTCAACGGCAATTTTTTGTCATACAAATTCACAGAACACGGCCCAGCATGCTTATAAAAAGCGAGCTACACCTTTGTTTAAATAGAAAATTGCTTAATTGATAACTTTTTTTTTTTTCCTTCTAGTGGGGAGACAGTGGTATTGTTTAAATGTTTATTCTTGTATCTTAAAAATATTTTTTAAATAAATAATTTTTTTTTATTTTTTTAAATTAATATTTTTTTATGTTTTTAATCCGTGCTAATTTTAAAAATAATTTTTAAAAAATTAAAAAAATATATTATTTTAATATATTTAATAAAAATAATTTAAAAAACAACCATACTAATAATGTAAAATAATAATGTAAAAGTGTGAGTTTTTTAACTGCAAAATATACAACTTTTACCGTTAATTTATAGTTTATCTTCCCAGCCCCTATTCATCTTCCACGCAGGAAGAAGATGAGATCATACATCTGGCTGCGATGTCTCTCTCATCTCCATAACAGAAGCAGCACAATGGCAAAATGACAGCATTCTCTTTATACTCCAAAAAGTTCACAAGCACGTAACAGGGGTAATCATAACCAACAGCAATAGTCATTTTTTATTTGGCTAAACACGACATTATTGCAATGCTTTATACAGAACCAATGGTACTGAACCATGAAATAACCACACCATTAGTTTTCACTGGGAAGAATTTGCAGGTTCAAACTTAAGCGATATACTATTGACACAATGGCGTTCGTCAGTGGGAGTTCGAAACCCTTCGCCTTTAAACACATGTCCCAGATGTCCACCACAAGCTGCACATGTAATTTCAATCCTCATACCATCTGGATCCGGCTGATAACAATTGCCAACCTTGTTAATATTTCATGACAAATTGCTATAAAATGGTAAGCGAAGAAGGGGAAACTAGCAGAGCAAAAGAGCTCACATTGTGATTAATGGCTCCAGGAAGACCCTCGTAGAAAGCTGGCCAACCGCAACCGGAATTAAATTTGGTTGTCGACCTGTACAGGGGTGTTCCACATCCTGTACAATTGTAAATACCCTCTTCAAAAAATTTGTCATATTCCCCAGTGCCAGGATACCTGCACAACACCCAAACAATGTGAAAAATCACAATGAATAAAGCATAAAACCTTGCTAGCTTTCTTGAGAAACATCCGCAGGATTCATTCATGAGCACTTGACCATTATGCAATTCATCTAGTAATAGAAATTTCAAACAGATAGACCAGGCGGATTGTATGTGATTGAGGGAGATTGCACAAAAGGATTCGTATAGCAGAACCCAACTATTTTGGAATTAAGTCTTGGTTGTTGTTGTTGTAGAATAGGCACTTAGGCAGAGGTTCTAATGCATATCTCTAGTCCTTCATTTAATTTTTGAAGAACCAAGGCAGAAGAAAGGAAAATCTGAGATCTTCCTAACGGCCAATTCAATGCCATCCAGCAATAAAATTCCAAGTTCTAGACTTCTAATATTATCCTGACTACCACCCATCTTCTGCTTCTCATCCCTTTGATGTTGCTATCTCACTCTCTTCCCTCTTGCCTCTGGCAATCGAGGCAATCAGCATGACATTCAGCCAAGTTAGTAACACCAGAGTGTAAAATTTTAAGTATTGCTACTTCACCGAATCTATGATCATCCTGACATGAACATGCTAAAAAGCCACACGTCCAGCCGATAGACAACCATAAAAGCTACATACTAGTTGCCAAGTCATAAATCAATCATCCTTTTTCACTCTCAACCCAGCTTGGGATCGCCAGCTTTGGCAAATCACAGAACAGAACATAGCTACACCCTGGCTCAATGTTCTATTTGCTACTATACAATGTACCTGATTGTCTAAAGAAAGATCTGCAAAAGCGATTCCTCTAACCAATCCTCTAAGCAATTCTATTTGCTACTATACAATGTACCTGATTGTCTAAAGAAAGATCTGCAAAAGCGATTCCTCTAACCAATCCTAAGTTATCAGACCTGGCTTGGGTTGCAGGTTTGCCGAGTCAACCTCAAAGCAATATCATTTTGGTTTTTTATAATGAAACAACATTGTTTTGGACAAAAAATTAAATTAAATGATGTCGCTTTGGATAAAAATTAAAAAAGAAAATTAATCCTCAAAGTTGACTTAGTCAAGTCTCATCCAAGTCAGCCATATTTGATAGGGTTAACCCGGATTAGGTCAACCTCCAAATTAGTTCAAAATGAAACCTGGCCCAGGTCACCAAGTCCTAACAGGTAGGTTATACTTCTATTCCTCCTGGATTTTGTTGCTGTGAACTTGTAAAGGAAATCTAAACCAGCTTAGCATTTGAGATGAAACTTTTTTTGTGAACTTCTTAAGATCTAGCACGTTCTCGATCTCTTACCTGCTAAACAAACACGCATGTCCGCTTTTCCTATTTTTATCACAATTATTTTCCCTGCAAACTCCTGAATCCCGTGTTACATTAATGCCAATCAGCCCCGGAAGTAGAAAACATCATTTTAACTTCTTAAAACTGAAAAGCATGGACCATGAATCAGCAAAGCAAAACTCGAACACGTTCAATAAACCATTAAGCCACAAAATAATGTAAAAACCAAATGCTCCTCTTGCAATCATATTCTTAGAAGTTTTTTATGCACGCTGGATTTTACATGCATTTCAATAGGGATAACATTCAAAGAACTACTTGAACTTTGATTGTTAAGAAGTTAACCAAGCCCAGAAGCAGGATAAAACAACAAAATGAAAAAACAAACCAAGAATTCATCGCCAGAATATCAAGCCACAAAACATCATAGAAAATGAATCAAAATTTTGTTACATAAAAGAATCTTGATGTTAAGGCTAAGCTACCAAAAAAAATGTAAAAACCAGACGCAGAATAAAACAAACCAAGAATTCCTCAAAAAGTCAACCAGAGCATCAAGCCACAAAACAACATGAAAACGAAAAAAAAAAATCAAAATTTAATCTCATATAAGAATCTTACTCTGTGCCTTTTTGTCTCAAAATACGAAACTGCTCTGGGGACAAAACAACACGCCATTCCTCCTCGGACTTCTGGACGGACCCAGGAGCAGCCATGGCTATGACCCCACCACCACGAAACTGACGCTTGGTTTGATAGATGGACCCAATAGAAGCAGTAGCTGAAATGGAGTGGGCAGTTGGTTTTGGAGATAAAAATTTGAAATGGGTTTTGCTGAAGGAGGTGGATATGGAGGGAAGTGGAGAGAGAAGTTTGGAGAAAGCGCGTATGGTGGGTGTGGAGGAGAGAATCGTTTTGGTGGAGGAGAATGGGGGAGGTTTCAGGATGTTAAAGCCCATTTGAGATACTCGGTCACAGAGTGACGAGGCTTTCTTTGGATATTGGTTTTATTAATGCTTTTCTTGGTTCAGAATTCGAGGGTGTGTTGAGGAGCGCTTAAACTATTTTTTAATAAAAAATATATTAAAATAATATTAAATTAAATTAAATTTTTAAAAGATATAAATTCAACCACGTTACCGAACATTTTGTTTAGCGTTGACCAGTTCCTGTGTTCGGTAATCTTTCCCACATAAAGGGTGAAAGAGTGAAGTGTTGGGTACTGGGCCGTCGGCCCAGAACCGGTTATCGGCCTTTCCTTTGGATTATCAGTAGCTTCCTGTTAGGGTCAATGGGCTCATAGTTCCTACGGATACCCCTTTCCCCGTATCTAGATTGATATGGCATTTTGCCATCGTCCGGATTAATATCATCATCCTAAACAGAGGATCTTTTCCTTTTTCTTTGTGGATACAGGGCTAGCGATGATAATTTAATTTAAATTTAATGAATATTAATCCAATCTGAAACTTACCAATCTAATTCAATATATATATATATATAACACTTTTGTAGACTATCTAAATTTTTTAATGCAGTATAATATATACACACACACTTTGTATGTATGTGTGTAGTATATGTATATATGTACGTGTATGTGTATATATATAAATATATATTAATTATTTTATTTTTTATTAAATAATAATCAAATAATAAATATTTATATAGATATATGTAATTCAACGTGTAATTTATAATTTTTAAAATTTATTACCTAATAAATAATAAATAAATTATAAAAATTAAAAATTACAATATATACCAATTATCATCCCAACTGCAATCTTGACGTGGCTAATGAAGTGTTTAGAAGTGTGGTAAATATTGTTTTTTAAAGTGTATTTTATTTAAAAATATATTAAAATATTTTTTTATTTTTTTATTATTTAATATATACTAATGTTAAAAATAGTTTTTAACATTAGTATATATTTTTTTCATTTAAATTTTTGTTATTTTAATATATTAATATTAAAAATAATTTTTTAAAAAAATAATTATTTTAATACATTTTAAAAAGCAATTTAGTTGCAATGTGAATTGTACTGTTCAGTCTAGGATGCAAATATTAGGTGTGGAAAACTATGTTTAGGTCCTTGAAGTTTATTTGTTTTTTTTATTTATTCAGTCCTCGTAGTATTAATTTTTATATTTCAAAATTTGAATGTCCATAAAAAAAAATCAAGAGAGAGATAGAGGGAATTAGGTTTAAGTCAACCATATTTCAGTCCTACAAAAGATCAATCATTGTGACAATTATTTCATCTTGAAAAAAAAATGTTTTATGAACGTGGTTAAAAAATTTAATCTTGTCAGGAAAATTATATCAAGGCTTGAGATTTTCCAGTATTTAATTTAATTTTAAAATTTTAAATTAATAAAGAGTGCTTTGGATTATAAATACAATTATAGAAGTTTACAGGCTTTTTTAAATTAAAATAAATAAATTTTTAAAATTTTTAGGCCCAAAACCACAAAATCTTTTTTTTTTTTTTTTCCAATCACAGGAGACACCCAAAATTAGCTGTAGCAGATTACACATTACTTGCTACAGTGATTGATGTGTTGTCCGTTTATTTCAAAAAACAAATAGATAATGTATTATTCACTTGAATTTTAAGATTTTATTTATTTTTATGTTTTTAAAATATTTTGAAAAAAATTAATTTTTTTATTTTAAATTAATATTTTTTTTCATGTTTTTAGATTATTATAATGCGCTGATATCAAAACTAATTTTTTTAAAAATATATATATTATTTTAATATATTATTAAATAAAAATCAATCGTAATTATACTTTCAAACATGATCTAAAATGAAATGCATGTCGCGCTTATGTTTTTTTATGTGTGGACCTTGCAGTTTAGGTCTATGCCCTTCTCTCTTTCTTTTAAAGACAAAATTATATTTTAAATTTAATATTTTAAAATAAAAAATAATAATGATATTTCAAGAATCATTCAATCATTCTATATTTTTAAAATAAGATTAATCTTTTCATGGATATAATTTTTTTTTTAATGGTTATGTATGAAATTCATATGCATAATTTTTCAAAAACAAATATGGATGAATATTTAATGAGATTATAAAATATATTTTTTATTAAAAATATCTTATATTATCTTCTCCAATTAGTTATTCTTTTATTTTCCTTCACAGTTGCATAAAAAATATATAGATATTGATTTTGTTCCCTAGTTTAAAATTACTTTACAAATCATGATAGTAAGTTTTTACATAAAAAATCATCATGTGTATGGTAAAAATAAAATAAATGATTAACGAAAAATTTTTTTTGGCTAAGGGAATATATTTCTTCTCCTACATCTAAATCATTTAGGTTCTTACAAATTATCATTTCAATGCATGAAGTTTTTCTTTCTTTAAAAAATACATGTTATTCGTGGAAAAGTCACGTCTTTGCCAGGTAAAAATAAAACAAATTCAGACTTTGATGCCCCGGTTGCCCAAATTTAGTTGCCTTTGAGTTTCGGGTGATCCCTCTTGAGCATGTATGCTTCTGCTACTTGTTCTACATCAGACTTCTTCCGCAAACGGCGAAATGCTGTGCCTCGGTGAGTTTCGCGACATTCCGACTTCGATGTCCCGGTTTCCGAAATTCAGTTGCCTTTGAATTTCGGATGATCCCTCTTGAGCATGTATGCTTCTGCTACTTGTTCTACATCAGACTTCTTCCGCAAACGGCGAAACGTTTTGCCTCGGTGAGTTTCGCGGCATTCTGACTTCGATGCCCCGGTTGCCGAAATTCAGTTGCTTTTGAGTTTCGGGTGACCCCTGTTGATCATGTATGCTTCTGCTACTTGTTCTACATCATACTTCTTCCGCAAACGGCAAAACGCTGTGCCTCGATGAGTTTCGCGGCATTCCGACTTCGATGCCCCGGTTGCCGAAATTCAATTGCCTTTGAATTTCGGGTGATCCCTCTTGAGCATGTATGCTTCTGTTACTTGCTCTACATCAGACTTCTTCCGCAAACGGCGAAACGCTTTGACTCGGAGAGTTTCGCGGCATTCCGACTTCGATGCCCCGGTTGCTGAGATTCAGTTGCCTTTGAATTTCGGGTGATCCCTCTTGAGCATGTATGCTTCTGCTACTTCTTCTAGATAAGACTTCTTCCGCGAACGGCGAAACGCTTTGCCTCGGTGAGTTTCGCGGCATTCCGACTTGGATGCCCCGGTTGCCGAAATTCAGTTGCCTTTGAATTTCAGGTGATCCCTCTTGAGCATGTATGCTTCTACTACTTGTTCTACATTAGACTTCTTCCGCAAACGGCGAAACGCTTTGACTCGGTGAGTTTCGCGGCATTCCGACTTCGATGCCCCGTTTGCCGAAATTCAGTTGCCTTTGAATTTCGGGTGATCCCTCTTGAGCATGTATACTTCTGCTACTTGCTCTACATCAGACTTCTTCCGCAAACGGCGAAACGCTTTGACTCGGTGAGTTTCGCGGCATTCCGACTTCGATGCCCCGGTTGCTGAAATTCAATTGCCTTTGAATTTCGGGTGATCCCTCTTGAGCATGTATGCTTTTGCTACTTCTTCCGCGAACGGCGAAACGCTTTGCCTAGGTGAGTTTCGCGGCATTCCGACTTGGATGCCCCGGTTGCCGAAATTCAGTTGCCTTTGAATTTCGGGTGATCCCTCTTGAGCATGTATGCTTTTGCTACTTGGTCTCCATTAGACTTCTTCCGCAAACGACGAAACGCTTTGCCTCGATTTGTTTCGCGGCATTCCGACTTCAATGCCCCGGTTGCCGAAATTCAGTTGCCTTTGAATTTCGGGTGATCCCTCTTGAGCATGTATGCTTCTGCTACTTGGTCTCCATTAGACTTCTTCCGTAAACGGCGAAACGCTTTGCCTCGATTTGTTTCGTGGCATTCCGACTTCAATGCCCCGGTTGCCGAAATTCAGTTGCCTTTGAATTTCGGGTGATCCCTCTTGAGCATGTATGCTTCTGCTACTTGTTCTACATCAGACTTCTTCCGCAAACGGGGAAACGCTTTGACTCGGTGAGTTTCGCGGCATTCCAACTTTGATGCCCCGGTTGCCGAAATTCAGTTGCCTTTGAATTTCGGGTGATCCCTCTTGAGCATGTATGCTTCTGCTACTTGTTCTACATTAGACTTCTTCCGCAAACTGCGAAATGCTTTGCCTCGGTGAGTTTCGCGGCATTTCGACTTTGATGCCCCGGTTGCCGAAATTCTGTTGCCTTTGAATTTCGGGTGATCCCTCTTGAGTATGTATGCTTCTGCTACTTGGTCTACATCAGACTTCTTCCGCAAACGGTGAAACGCTTTGCCTCGTTGAGTTTCGCGGCATTCCGACTTCGATGCCCCGGTTGCTGAAATTCAGTTGCCTTTGAATTTCGGGTGATCCCTCTTGAGCATGTATGCTTTCTCCTACTTGTTCTACATTAGACTTCTTCCGCAAACGGCGAAACGATTTGACTTGGTGAGTTTCGCGGCATTCCGTCTTCGATGCCCCGGTTGCCGAAATTCAGTTGCCTTTGAATTTCGGGTGATCCCTCTTGAGCATGTATACTTCTGCTACTTGGTCTACATCAGACTTCTTCCGCAAACGGCGAAACGCTTTGACTAAATGCATAAATAAAAGGAAAAATACATTTTTCATTCTAGAGTTTAAATCATTGAAATGATTTTGAATATTTATTATACTAACCACAAAATTAAATAAAAATAAGTTTTTACAGTGACATCGTGTGCGTAAAAGGATTTAGTTTTACTCGTAGTTGTAGGATTTGACCCGGAAATCAACATAGCTCAAGGTCTGGGCTTGCTTGTCAAATTAGAAGTTTAATAAATCAACTCAAGCTTTAACTTTTTTATTTTTTTAAAATGATATTATTTTTAAATAAATAAATAATTAAAATAATATCATTTTAATATAAAAAAAGTAATTCTTTCACTGATTGAGCCAATTTTCAGCTGACATGCCACCAAGAAACTTCCTAGCTGCATCATGTCTTGTAACTAGGGATTTATACAAGGTGTAGTTACGAGAGAGAAAGATTTGGTGGTTGAGATTTTGATAATAATTAGTTTTTTAAAAAAATTTATTTAAAAATATATTATTTTTTTAAAAAATATTATTATCAACATTAACATATCAAAATAATTTAAAATCATAAAAAAATAATTAATTTGACAACAAAAATAAAAAAAATTTAAATATATTTTATAAACACAAAAACAAATATCCTCTTAAAACTAATATTTGCATGAAAAATAGATTTTTACTACAAAGGACGGGGGTGGGAATGAATTCATAGTTAGAAATGACAATTTACAAACTTGATGTATATCATAGAACTAGTGTATATTTTCTAAATCCAATAAATAATCAATAAAGATATTATCAAGCCCCACCCGAAATCCTCGTAAACCTAATTCAAAATATATATTTACATTATATTAATATATTTGTAGAATATTTAAATTTTTTTAATACAATAATATATATATATATTATGTCATTAATAGATAGTAGATAATAGAAACATATTATATACTCAAAGCTCAATAAATAATTTTTGAATATTAAAAAATCTGACCTGGTATCTATTTCCATCTCTATTTGCAGCTAGCTTCCTCACCTCCGATCCATTAGTTAAATGGTACGTGTTTTTTTTTTTTTTATCTATTGAAAAAATAACATTCCATCACAGGAAATAATTTCTATTATAATGATCAAATTAAAATACTGTACATTTTAAAAAAAAACTTAGCCAGTCTCAAATCAGGCCAGGACGCATCCAAAATTAAGTTAGGTAACAATCAATCTATACCTGAAATCGGTCTATGGGTGGTGGGAGAACCAAAGAGATAAATTAAATTAAAACGTAATCTAAACTCGATTTACATTTTTCCTAGTCTGGATTCCTCAACATTCGAATTTCAAACAACTCAGTTCAAATAAAAGGAATTGCCGGTTGGTTTAAATCAATAAAAATTATTTTAAAAAGAAATTATGTTGAATTTTAATTATATCATAAATTAATCTTTCAAGTTTATCAAATCATATAAAAATAACTCTGGGTTAATTTTCTTACGCTCAAACTGAGTGAGGAAACGGATTAAATGGATTCCAAGTCAACTCAGTAAACGAGGCCTATATTATATAACAAATATGGTTTTGGGGAAAATTCAAATTCTCAACGTTATAAATGACCGCAAAATAAAAAGTTAGCTCACCTTTAGACCAACCAGCTACTGGCTCTTCCTGGCCACTATAGTTGACGAATAATGGAGGGTGACAGGTTAGAACAAAACCATGGTTAGTTATAAAAAGAATCAAACATCTGACCTTTCCTAACTCCTAGCGCAGTCCATGGCGGGCGTGTGGACAAAACGCGTAAATATCCCTTTTCCGATTCCAATCCCGTTTTCCTCCTGCCTAAAACCGACCTTTTCCCTTCCTCCATTTCTTTGTTGGAAAAGGTCATAAGATCATGGGAGTAGTTGTTACAGGTCAATATGTATATATACAACCCAAACAAAGACCACCGCAACGCAATTCCCTTGTCAAATTATTATTAGTTTTTTTTTTCTTCATCAAACCTCCCCTCTCTAACCCAACAGCACATCTTCAAAATTATATCCCTTTCTTCTTCACCTTTCTGATCCACCTCCAAATTATCCTCTCATTACTCGGGGATTAAGTTTCACTAACTCTCTTGTCGTCGCCTCCATCTTTTCTTCGCCGATGGCGGTGGCATTCGGCTTCGCCACCTCTATTGCTCCTTCTACACCATCAAATCCTAACCTCCGTCCATTGGCCGTGTCTTGTCCGCAATTGCAAACCTTCTACAAACCCTTGAACAATGGAAGGGCATCGGCTTTTAATCAAAGCCTTCGTGTTAGATGTGAAAGTGTGCGTCAGAATTTGAATTCAATCGACAAGGAAGAAATGAAGAGATCGAGTGCTATGGCGCTTGCGCAACTCAAGGCTTCTGCAATCGACAGTGAGTTTGCTCCTTTTTATTTCGATTATTTGAAATTGGATAATGTGTGTGTGCTTCGTTTTACTATGTGGTGCAAAAGGGCTGTTTTTTTAGCTTGCTCAAATTATTTTATATTTACGATAAAAAAAAAATATTCTATTTAGAAGCATGGGATTGAAAACCTTGTAAAGGAGGTGGAATTTAGCTTTACTAGATAAGAAAGAGACAGTGATGCTGGTGGTGATGTGAGTATTGTGTGGTAATAATTATTAAGTGGAAGGATTTTTAAACTGATTTTGATGACACGAGAGTGTTTTAGTGATCATATATATATATAATTAGCATGGAAGATGTTTTGCAGCCATATTTATGGCTGGGTTCAAGAATTTATTTTACTTAAAAGGATTAGTTAATTCTGTGAGTATTTAGATCAATCATAATTTGATTGTGTGGGTTTTGAATGTCCGTGATGCCATTAACTAGCAAGAAAAAAAAAATTAAAATTGAAGAAGCAGAGGCCTATGACACCCAATCGCTGAATTTGTTGAAACCAACCTTCCTGGTTGTACTGACACCTATTTACTGTTCTGCATTAATGGTCTTAACTAAATCTCAAATCTCCTTTATCTGTAGCCTTAGTTTCAGGTTTTTCCTGCTTGTATTTTCATTTACGAGAATTTCACGTAGGGGTGTGAATTTATTATATCATGTTTGTCACTTCGAAATCGACCAGTTTTGTATCAATTTTGTTTTTCTTATTGTTCTTATACGACTCCTTGCTAAACCTTCCTGGAATTGTTCATCAATGCTAATTGCTGAAATGCTATTTTTTTTTTTATCAGGGTATACAAAGGAAAAGAGCAGCCTCATTGTCATTGGACTCAATGTGCACACAGCATCAGTTGATGTACGTGAGAAGCTGGCCATCCAAGAAGCCCAGTGGCCTCAAGCCATTAGGGAGCTCTGTGCTTTAAATCATATAGAAGAAGCTGCTGTTCTCAGTACTTGTAACAGAATAGAAGTATACGTTGTGGCTCTTTCTCAACATCGTGGAGTCAAAGAAGTTACTGAATGGATGTCTAAGGTACTTGTTTGCCTTTTTTTGTGTTTCTTAAGAATTCTCAAATAGAGCATGAAAGAGAGATGAAATACCTTTAAATTGCATGTTGGTGTGGCGTCTGTTTGGAGTGTGCTTTTGAATTGACCCGGCTCACCCTGCTCAAATCCACCTGTCCTTCTAATAGTAGACTATTCCTACCATTTCTTACTGTATATAGACTTTTCAAAATTCATTGAAAATATATTTGATATATTTCTACATGCATCAACCGGGAATGTTGCTCTACACATATTTGGTCAATACATCTATTGAATAAGGATACATCTGTTGTGGCTCTTGCACACATGTTGCTCTACACATATTTCAAATTAAATTGTTCATATTCAGACATAGTGGTAAAATCGATATCGACCATGGTCCATAATTAACAATTTTTCTTTTGACAGATTAGCGGGGTTTCTGTTTCAGAGCTTTGCCAACACCGATTTATGCTGTATAATAAAGATGCCACAAGACACCTATTTGAGGTAGCTTCTGGACTCAACTCAATTGTTCTAGGAGAAGGTCAAATCCTTGCTCAGGTGAAGCAAGTTAAAAAACTTGGACAAGGAGTTGATGGCTTCAATAAGAAAATTGGTGGGTTGTTTGAGCATGCAATCATTACTGGGAAACGGGTTAGAACTGAAACAAACATTTCCTCTGGGTCAGTTTCTGTTAGTTCAGCTGCTGTAGAGCTTGCATTAATGAAGCTTCCAGAGTCCTCATATGCTACTACTAGGGTATTAGTAATTGGAGCTGGCAAAATGGGGAAGCTTGTGATCAAACACTTGGCTGCTAAAGGGTGCAAAGAAATGGTGGTTGTGAACAGAACTGAGGAGAAAGTTGCTGTAATCCGTGAAGAGCTTAAGGATATTCAAATCATCTATAAGCCCCTTTCAGAAATGATGGCATGTGCTGCTGAAGCAGATGTAATTTTCACAAGCACTGCATCAGACACTCCACTGTTCTTGAAAGAGCATGCACAGACACTCCCTGTGGACACAGAAATGGGAAGGCGGCTTTTCATTGATATTTCAGTTCCCAGGAATGTAGGACCATGTGTCTCGGATCTTGAGACAGCAGAAGTTTACAATGTCGACGATCTCAAGGATATTGTGGCAGCTAATAAGGAGGATCGGCTCCGGAAGGCTATGGAAGCACAAATAATTATTTCCGAGGAATTGCAGCACTTTGAAGCTTGGAAGGATTCCCTTGAAGCCGTCCCCACCATTAAAAAGCTACGGGCTTATCTGGAAAGGATTAGGGCTTCTGAACTGGACAAGTGTCTCTCGAAGACGGGTGATATTACAGACAAACAGAAGAAAGCTATTTATGATCTTAGCATGGGCATGATGAAGAAGTTTCTTCATGGTCCAATGCAGCACCTAAGATGCGATGGGAGGAGTGACTGCCAAAAACCAGAGGATATGCTTGAGATTATGCATGCTGTGAATAGAATGTTTGACCTTGAGACGGAGATAATTTTGGACACAGTTCGAACGAAAATGGAAAGAATCAAGAAGTGAGCTCTTCATAAAGGGATGTTCCCTGGGTGTTCTTGTTGTGATATTATACACTGAAACAGAATAATCGATTCTTTGGAGACCCATTTTTTAGAGAGAGAAATAATGGCTGCTATCCTCAATGGTGGCGTGTCATATTTTTTTGTGCGCTCAATAGTAAGAGTCAGGATAGTAGGGATTCAGATGAGAATTTTGTAGCCACAGATCGTCCTAATTGTCGAGGAATGAGGAGCGCGTTCTTTAATTTTGTAATTATTTCACAGATTTTATTGCTACACTCGACATGTCATTCATCCTTGGAGTCGTCTTCCAAGCTCTTACTGTGATTCCGTTCTGATGAAACATTTCCTAGCCAGTTGATAATTCTTGAAACTGATAAAAATTGCACAAATGTTTTACAGGTCTTTATGTTTATGGGAATATTGATTTCCATTTATTAATAACTGTGTTTATGCGTTATTATGCTCCTCTTTTTTCTTTTTTTTTAATATAATATAATTTTTTGTTATTAGATTACAGGACTTCACCTTTTTCTCACTACTTTTATTTAGTTATCGAAATGTTTAAGGTATCAAGTCTTGAAAACTCACCATATTGTATAGAAATTTTATGGTAACTAATATATTTTATTAATTATTCTATAAAATTAATTTTATAGAAATAGATAAGTACAAGTAAAAAATAAAAATATTATATAAAAATATTTTTATTTTTTTATAAATTATATTTTTTCTTCCACTAGTGTTTATTGTTTTTTTAAAGTGAGTACTGTAAAATTTTTCTAAAAAATTTCTTCATCCTTTCAACTCTCTAAACAAGAATTTTTGTTCATCATTAAAACTAAAAGATATTAAATTTCCATAAAAAAGAATAAAACAAAAAAGTTGCCAAATCACTAAATATCCCATGCATGAGTATACTTAAAATGCGGGATTATTCTAAAGAATCCGTGTAAATACTAAAAGTGCCCCCTCTTCTTCCACGAAACCTTGCATACTACATATTATATTATAGGTATGTTCAGGGTATTGTTATGGTTATTTTTTATTTAGAAATATATTAAAATAATAAATTTTTTATATTTTAAAAATTATTTTTAAAATCAATACATTAAAATAATTTAAAAATATAAAAAAATTAATTTTAAATAAAAAATTTTAAATTTTAAATTATTTTAAAAATAATTTTAAAACATAAAAACAAATGAGATTATATTTATTTGTCAACCCTTTTTTTATTTTTGGTAATTAGTATTTAGTTTACGCAATAATGTCTAATAGCAAAATCAATCAAAATTAAAAACCAGGGAGAATGTATAAATGGTAAATAAGAAATTAAATAAGGGCAATATCGTCCAAAAGAAATCTAAACTGACACGTGTTTCCCCAACGAGTTTTTACTGCCAGATTTCTTTCTCGATTCCCACGCTCACCATTTCTCTCTTTTCTTTAGAGTCGCGCTCGCAGTCTTCTTTCTCTAAAAAGTTTGTTCAGGTAACGCCATTTGATTTTCCTTTTGGATTTTTTATTGAAATTCAAATTTGATTGTGATTATGATCTTGATCCTGAGAAGTTACAAAATTTAATCATTTGATTTGCAAAGATCCCCACCCTAACAAACTAACCGTGATCTGTTATCACTTGTATCTATCGTAGCAGTTACAATTTGTTTTTTCTTTTTTGCTTCTTTTCTTGCTTGAATCTTGGCTTCCTTTTCTCTCTTATTTCAATAGGTAGTTAGTTTGCCTTTTCTTGATCTTTTCTACTTTTAAATTTGTTAAAATTATGTCACAACACAAAAAAGAAAAGGAAATCGTCAGGAGGGGGAGAGAGACTCAATTAATGAGTATGTAACTCAGGTTATGTTATGGTGTTATTCACATGAATGATTGGCTTTTTTGTGTTAATCTGTGTGTTTTGTTTTTGCTGTGATTGTGTTTATTATTGTTTACGGTTTATTTTGGGTTTTTCGAGGAGGATTAAGGAAGGTATATCTCTCTCTCATGGTTTGTTTTATTGGTTTTTGGTTTATGAGGGTGGATGATTCCTATTCCTATCTTTCGTTATCGCTTAAATCATTGTAGTTGATAAAATTGAAGTTGCTTACTGTATCTTCGTTTATTTAGCAAGTTCATGCAAACTGTATTGTTATCCATCTCGGAACTGACTATAACACTCCTTTTCCCGGCCCCGCGCCAAACAATTCCCCTTCCTCTTCCTACTCTGGTGTGCCTCTTACACCAGGCATTTTGATTAATGTACGCTTGACCTTTACAAATAGTAAGAGGGAAAAAAATGAAAAGAAACGGGAAAAGAAGTTTTTTTACAGTGTTATTCCAGCCATGTTTCCCAAATAATGCCTCCACCCAGAATTGTCAAATTTTATTACTCGTCAGTGTATCTCCTGTTCTGTATTTATTGTCATTATGCGAGTTTTGGCTACTTGGGTGATCTTGTAATTGCCATCTATGATTTGTTCCCTAACAACATTTAAAGGATTGTTATGTAGGTATTATTTAGGTTAATCTCCTAATTGTTGTCTATTATTTGTATCCCTTCTCTTCTCCTTCTTTAGCCTCTCTCTCTCTTTTTTTTTAGGAGGATATGTGTCCTGAATTAACCTAGAAAGATGGAATGACTAGCATTATCACTGTCTTGACTGATTGACAGAGAAGATGAATGGCAGTTTCTTTTCCTTCGTTATTAAATTTTTGTTCTCATAGATATTGAAAACTG
This sequence comes from Populus alba x Populus glandulosa, assembly GCA_033617975.1. Classification (NCBI taxonomy): domain Eukaryota; kingdom Viridiplantae; phylum Streptophyta; class Magnoliopsida; order Malpighiales; family Salicaceae; genus Populus; species Populus alba x Populus glandulosa. Next base: position 11,363,282 of record CM066151.1, on the reverse strand, counting down.
CAGTTTAAGTGTGTTGTTCATATCTAGGTGGTGCTCAACAATTTATTGGTGATAGCTTTGATGGGTTATCTGTTATTGACTAGCAGGTGGTTTAGAATTTTCATGCTATTCGACTATTTTGAGAGAAATCAGTAGTGAGGTTATTGACTTTTCTTTTTCTACAGGAATGGAACTAACTACTGCCAAAGATGCATTTGATCGCGTTGCTGAGAAGCAAAAATTATCGTTTTCTAAATGCCAAGAAGTAATCGATCAAGTGAGCCAGGAAATTGAGCAGGCATTGGTAAAAATACAGTCAGTGGAAGATCCTATGTCTCCCGTTGATCAGAAATCCATCCTCACAGAACTGAAGCACAAGCTTATTGCAATTAGTCCTCTCAAGCTATTAGAAGGGTCACAGAAGGAATTGAATTTCAACCTTAGCAAGTTCCCTAAGGTCCTCGAAAAATCATTTCCTGACATATCCAAGGCATACAGGGATGTTGACTTTGACTTTCATATAGTGAATCAGATAATAGCTAGTCATTTTTATCATCAGGGATTGTTTGATCTTGGAGATTGTCTCATAAATGAAGCTGGAGAACCAGAAGCAGCTGCTCTAAGATCTCATTTCCTGGAACTGCATCAAATACTTGAGGCGATGAGGATTAAAAATATTGATCCAGCTTTGAAGTGGGCCTCTACCAACCGTGAAAAGCTAGTGCAGAATGGTTCAAATATTGAGCTGAAACTTCACCAGCTGCAGTTTGTAGAGATTCTAAAGAGAGGAAATCGTGCTGATGCCCTCAACTATGCCAAAACTCACCTAGCTTCTTTTTCTTCTAGTCACTTGAAAGAGTTTCAAAAGCTAATAGTTTGCATAATGTGGATAGGCAGACTTGAAAATTGTCCTCACTCTGAACTGTTTACTCCAATCCATTGGGAGAAGTTGACCGAGGAGCTGGCTCGGGATTTCTGCAACTTTGTCGGTCAGTCCCTTCAGAGCCCGTTAAGTGTGGCAATAGTAGCTGGGATTGAAGGTTTGCCGACTCTCTTGAAGCTGGCAAATGTAATGGCTGCAAAGAAGCAAGAGTGGCAGGCTTTGAAACAGTTGCCGGTGCCAGTAGAGCTGGGAAAGGAATTTCAATTCCATTCTATTTTTGTCTGTCCTGTAAGTAGGGATCAATGCAGTGAGGAAAATCCACCGATGCTGCTGCCATGCCTCCATGTTCTCTGCAAGCAGTCTATCATGAAGCTATCAAAAGGCAGCTCCAGGGCATTCAAGTGTCCTTACTGTCCAGCTGAGGCTTCAGCTGCGCAGTGCAGGCAGCTATATTTCTGACAAAATTTGCACTCCTGTGTAGGAAGTCTGGAGATTTTGTGGGGGTCGGTGATGAGAACATGTTTTTGCTTGAGGGTTGCTGTATATAAACATTCTTTTCAGATTTATGTTTTGATTTTCGGATCTTTCAGTTGCTGAAATCCCAATTATATGGATGTAAATACATAAAAAAAGAACATCATGGACATGTTACCTCGATGTTTTACAGTTTTATCATGATACTGGACTGGGGCGTCAGCTTTCAGTTGAAATTTGTGTTTGCAACCAATGTCCATATACTGTGAATTGAGGATGGTACTACAGAAATGACCTTGGAAAGTGACGCTTGCTGCCATCCAAATTTATCTTTGTTCAATTGGACTATCCGACCAGAAATCAGAAAGATGTTGCCCTTCATGGCCACCCGAAAATCCAACTTGCCCTTTATGGTCATCGAGAATTGTATGTATGCCTACTGCGGGATCTTATTAGTTCTTTCATAATCATGAGCTATTATAGAGATGGGAAAGACCGACTGATCAGAGCGGCCGAAAATAGATCGGAAGGTTGAATTCATGACAGCAGAACGAGGGCACCGAAATCCTGAGTTAGTGCATGTAGTTTTATATACATGTATTATTGCGCGTCACATGGATAAAGGGCGGCGGCTTAACAAGATGCGGAGGGGCTAGCTATCTGGTCAGAGTGGAATTCCGGTGAAATTGCTTAACCGATGACCTCATTCAATTCTAATGTCCTGCCATTTGATGTCTTTTATGGTTGTTCCAATTTGCTTTTCCACAAGTGACGGGAAAAAGAATATGGGGGCTGCTTTCAGGGGGAAAAAAGCATCACACACAACAAGTATTCACCTATCAATCTTCTATTTCTGTGAATTTATCAAACTTACTAGCCAAAAAGAAGCCAGATATGATTACTAACAACATCCAGCAGTTAACAGAAAACAACGAACCATCCATTCAAACACAATTTCTATTACTACAAGATATGCCAACATGCCATCTTAAACATTTGGACTTATTCAGAAAACCCCATTATCCTCTTCAAACCAGGAAACAGCATTGAACGAGAAGAGTTTGAAGATGGTTTCTCTTCTTGTAAATACTCTTCAATCATTTCTTTGACAGACCTAGCAGATAAAGGGTGAAAATTGGCACCCCATTCATTAACAAAGCCTTTAACCAAAACGCTTCTCTCCTCTTGATCCATTTTGCTCCATTTCTTCTTCACTTCCTCTTTATCCAATGCCAAATAGTTGCAAAGTTCATTGAAGAGTAATTCTCTGCTTTTCTTCATGGCCTCTTCTCTTTGCACCAAATGGGTATTTATTTTTGCAACTTCTGTGGCCAAACCTGATGCAAGATCCGCATCAGTTAAGCTGTTTTTGTTGGTGCATGGGATTCGGGTTCTGAAATGGGTTGTAGTCGGGAAGGGACAAGAATGGAATTTCGGAGGTCGGATAAGGGTGTTTGGAAAAAACAGATGCGTTCTGAGTGCCATTTTTGAAGTAACAGTTTGGGTGGGATTTTGGAGAGATTGAGGTTTTAGGGTTTGGTGGTTAAGGACGATTTTGTGAGGAACAGAGGACTCCCTGGGTGATGCTGTGCTGTGTTTGGAATTTCGAAAGGTATTATTAAACTTTCGACGGCAACATTATACGACATCGTCTAGTTTATAGATGCAACTACTTAGTTATTAAACCGACCTGGGGTTGACCCAGCACAAGGTCCAATCACAGGTCAGGCTAAACTGGATCAAGAATTTTTGTTTTAAAAAAGTAAATGCAACATCATTTTAAAAATAAATCAGCAGGGTTTTACCGAGTTTTGACTGTTAATCGGTTGGTCCTCCAAGATGATCGGGTAAAACAAAACCAATTTCAAACCGACTCAGCAAGGCCAAGAAATGGAATGCCATTCAAATTAGTTTTGACCAACATTACCCCACTGGTTAAATTTGGTCGTGAAGGTTTTGTGTTCGAATCCTGGAAAGAGTTAAATTCATGGCTGTGCTTGGCAAACCATTATGCAGCAATGAAAGATGTGTTTCCCATCTCATATTCACGGCTGTCTTAACAGACCTTGCACCTTCATGTTGAAAGCCATTTATGGGGATATCTGCAAAATATAGGAACTTTAAATGCCCTTGCCAATGTTCTTCGCTGAGTCTCCATCCCTCCATGGCCGTGAGCAGAAACGACCAGGCAGAACTTGCTGCAGCTAGAACAGTCGCTGAATTCTTGCTTGCAGCTTCCTGAGATTAAATCAAGTAGCAAGCGAGAGCCTTTTCCTTTTCTTTTTTTATTAAAGTTGAAGATACGCAAGTCAACGCTATCATCAGAGTCAGCATCCAGGAATGTCCAAATAATTTCCATTGCTTCCTCTGTCTCCTTTGAATAATTTGCAGAAAAATGTGTACATAGAAGAGCAACAGAATCCATCCACTGACTACCAATAGCCAAAAAACCATCGAAGACAATCATATGTAACCTGCAGGTTAAAAGCTTATCGAATCAAGTGCATTCGGTGCAAGCTGCTGCTCCGAGGAAGGCCCTTCTTTTTTGAATTGTCTTCAAAAAACACAACAATACTGTAAGCAAGCTGCATAGAATTAGAAGCAAAACTAGAGATTCATCATTGTAATAAACTTGCAATGGAGGGATTACCAAAAACAGCAAGACTACTCAAGTGGGAGAAAAATGAATCCCCAATGGAGTTTTTTAAGATATGCTTCTAATTTCTTAGAATTAGTAGTCTCAAAATTTGAAAGACCATGCAATGAATTTACCCTTTAAGATAAATTACAAAAAAGTACTGAAATTCAGACCTTTTCAACTTTTTTTTCTTCTACACTTTGGGCTATATTATTAACAATATACTAAAACGCGTAGGTAAAACACTGTAGCTAAAGCAGTTGGTTTTTTTTTTTTTTTTTGCAGATTTGTTTTCCCTTTTTTTTTTTTTTTTTTGTCTTTGATGGGTTAACTTGGTTTGACGAGTTAACCCAATTTTTTTTTTTGTTTTTTCCTTTTTAATCAAATTTTTTCGTTTAGTTTAGTTTGTTAATTTTTTTTCGTTTAGCCCATTAATTTTTTTTCCTATTTAGTTATCAAACTTTCATGACACGGATCTCAGGTTTGATGGGTTAACCTGATTTGAAGGGTTAACTTAGTTGCTTCAGATTTTTTTTCTTTTTCCTCATTAGTAACAGACTTATATCTTTTGTTTTGTTTGTGTTTTTTTTAATTAATTTTTTTCATTTAGTTTAGGTTGTTAATGTTCAATTTGTTTTCTATTTAGTTATCAAACTTTCATGACACGGATCCTAAGTTTGATAGGCAACCTGGTTTGACGGGTTAGTCCGGTTAATTCTGGGTTAACCCGTCAATTTTTTTTTTCTATTTAGTTATCAAACTTTCATGACACGTATCCTAGGTTTGACGGGTTAACTTGGTTTGATGGGTTAACCCGGTTAATTCTGGGTAAACCCGTTATTTTTTTTTTCTATTTAGTTATCAAACTTTCACAATGCAAATCCCAGGTTTTACGGGATAACCTGGTTTAAAGGGTTAACCCAATTAATTCAATTTATTTTTCTTTTTCTTCATTAGTTTTTTCTTTTCTGTTGATTTTTTTTCTTTGTTTTTTTTTAATTAATCTATTTAATTATCACACTTTTATAACACGACCTTATAGCCAGACTCACATCCAATATTCTTGGGTCCGGTGTTACAGTTAGGCTCACTTAAACTTGAGTCATACAAGTTTAATTTTATTATTAATATTATAAATATTACTCTTAGATCAGGCGTTGCAGTCAAACCCAAGATTCTTGGATATAACTTTGCAGAAAAATCCAAGATTTTTATATTTTTATTATTTTATATATATAAAAAAATAACCCGCGGCATCGCGCGGGTATCAAAGCTAGTAGGACTCTAAAACGCGTGGGGAAAGCACTGTAGCTTCCCCACGCCTCCTATGCATCAGTTTTTTTTTTTCCTCCAAGCCTCACTGTACTTATTATTAATATATTATTATTATATTATATTATTCCTAAGCATCGAACGAGAGTGTTTTTTTTTCCACACCTCACTTTACTCATTATTAATATATTATTATTATATTATTTAACTGTCTTATTTTTTTTCGTTTTAATTTTTTTTGTCTTTTTAATGAATTTTTTTTGTTTGATTTAGTTTGTTGGTATTAAATTTTTTCTATTTAATTATCAGATTTTCATAACATGTATTTGACGGGTTAACTTGGTTTGATGGGATGACCCAGTTAACTTTAGGTAAATCCGTTAATTTTTTCATTTATTTAGTTATCAAACTTTCATGATGTGAATTCCAGATTTGACGGGTTAATCCAGTTAATTCATTTTTTTCCTTTTTCTTCATTAGTTTTTTTTTTATGTTAGTTTTTTTTTCTTTTTAATCAATCTATTTAATTATCACACTTTTATGACACAACCTTGCAGCCAGACCCACATCCAAGACTATTGGATCTGGTATTGCAGCCACCCCACTTAAACTTGGGTCATGCAAGTTTAATTTTATTATTAATATTATAAATATTATAAATCTGATAACTAAAAAACAATATATAACATTAACAAACTAAATCAAACAAAAAAATTCATTAAAAAAAATTAAATTCTATTTAGTTATCAAACTTTCATGAAAGGGTTAACCCAATTAATTTAATTTCTTTTTTTTTTCATTAGTTTTTCTCTTTCTGTTGATTTTTTTTTGTTTTTTTTAATTAGTTTATTTAATTATCACACTTTTATAACACGACCTTATAGCCAGACCCACATCCAAAATTCTTGAGTCCGGTGTTGCAATTAGGCTCACTTAAACTTGGGTCATGCAAGTTTAATTTTATTATTAATATTATAAATATTACTTTTAGGTCAGGCGTTACAGCCAAACCCAAGATTCTTGGGATGACCTTGCAAAAAAATCCAAGATTTTTAAATTTTTGTTTTTTTTTTAATATTTTTATACAAAAAAAATGACCCACGGTATAGCGCGGGTATCAAAGCTAGTATATATATATATTCGCTTCCTCCAAGACCAGTCCACCACCACTCCTCAACTTTATAAAATTATGTACAACAATAGAAGTCATATCATCCCACAAAAAATCTTAAAACCTAGAAAAAAAACGAACAAATTTGTTTTTACCTCATGTTCTATTGATTTTTCAGTCAAATAGAGGTCATATTCTGCTGGCCGGAGATGCATTGCATAACAGTAGTTTTCTTTCTCACAGCTTCGCTTCTTTTCCCTTAAAAATCAAGTCTTCAATGACAATATTGGAATCGAACCCACTTACCATCCAATCGAATATATGAGATGAAAAAAGAAAAAGAAAAAGAAAAGAAAATCCCTCTCACAGTTCCTTGCCACGCCATTCAATTGCCGCAAACCAAGCACCCATCCCCATCCAGACATGAAAGGTCAGGAAGGGGCATCTCGCTCCCACTCAAAATAATTTATTATCTTTTCTCTTTATTTTTAATTTCTTTAGCATTTTATTTGGTTTTTCTTTAAGATTCTTGGTTTTATACTTTGCTTAGGTTAAGTTTTTTGAATTTATATAAGAATTGTAAAAATAATAATAAAATGATTTATACTGTTTTTATCTGCGTAAATAGGCAATGAAAAAGACACCACTCCGATTCCATGTACACAGACAACACTAGCCTACTGCTGGTATTGTGAATTAAATAAAATACTAACAGCGAATCAAAAGACGCAAAAATTAATAATTGACTCTCTGTCCCTAGAGAGAGGGATGAGACGAGAGATATTTTCACATTAAGTACAGCCAGTCGTGCAATTATAAATTTAATAATAATAATAATAACGAAGAAAGAAGCCTCCTCCTCCACCTCTCTCAGGTAAGAACGAAGAACACAATACCATACCTAAAACATTATTACAAACTTAATAATTCATTGAACATCTTTCACTTGGCTGCCTGTCTCTGTACCCTTTCCTCTCTTTTTTCAGCCATTAGAATCTCATCTTATCGACTTCAGTTTTTTACTTGTCGATTTGGTAATCGCGTGTGGTGTTTTCTTTCTTTGTTCGTTTCTTTTTATGTAGAAATGCAGGCGTTCTTTTTGTTAGGTTCTTAGATAAATTCTGTATACCTTTACTCAGTGTGATTGCTTAATTTTTTTTTTTATTTTTTTGCTCTTTATGAGGTAACGTTGATGAATTTAGATTTAATTTGTGTTTGAATTTTTAATCTGCTTAGAGGAACTTCAACCTTACTTGCTCTTATGTTTTCAATGCATACCTGCTTCTTAGTATGATGGATGTTGATAAATTCCAATTTGCCTGGTGATTTCATCTGCTTCATCTTAATAATGAACTGTAATGGTAAAGTGGGGTGAGCGAATTTTGTTATCTTAATACTGCTTTCTAAGTTATTTTTATGATTGTATCTCTTCATTTTGTCAGTTGTCCCTAATCCCTATTGCAGTTCATTTATGGAATGATTACTGATTTAGTTGATTGTGCTCGGTAAACTAGCCTGTATTATTCTCCCCCCGAAACTGAAACCCATTCTTTATAAAAATGTATCTTTGACCGAATCTTTTTTTTCTTCATTAATGGTATTATTTTCTCTTGTTTTTAAAAGCTAATGAATGTTTCTACTAGGCTCGGTTGCAGATTATGGATTGTGGTCCAGGTCCGAGTTTGTATCCATTGCACCGCTGCAAAACTATTCATCTGGTTGGTATTGAATTTTTTGTTTCATAAATGATGTTACTGTGTCAATTATGGATATGAATCTGCTACATATATGTCTGAATGAATGAAGGATGTCCAAGATTGCCTTCTTTCTTGGCTTTTGCTCTGAACTCAAGGCATTGTGGTCTTACAAAACCATGCATCCAGGTGAGACATGCTCAAGGATTGCATAATGTTGAGGGAGAAAAGAACTACAAAGCATACTTGAATCCTGAATATTTGGACGCCCCCCTCACTCAACTAGGCTGGCAACAGGTAACAAACCAAACAATCACATTTCAATATGAGAGGAAACTCATTCAATTCAGGCTCTTAAGCTAGCGCTGAACAGAATTTTGCACTATTAAGATATCTCATAAAAGAATTTACTGCTTTTGTTATAGGTTGATAATTTGCGCAAGCATGTCCATGCATCTGGGCTCTCCAAGAGGGTTGAATTAGTTGTTACATCCCCATTGCTCAGGTACCAATTTTATGGATATATATTTAGCCGTTATAGTACAGATAGATAGCATTGTTAAAATTGATAAATTTAATTCTTTCCTTGTTAAAATTGATCTTATATCAAGTTCTAGATTCATTAAGCTTCTAACTAGTAGCGAGAGACATAAAATTTTCATTTAAGCATCCAACTAAGTCTTCTGAAGAGAGAATATGTTCTCAATTCACTGCCTGTGTTTTTCTATGTTTTGCTTTAGATCTTTGGATGCTTTCTCATTCCCCTATTCTTCTTTCTGAAACATTCCATTAGTAAGTTTTGATCACTGTGACTTGTAGGACATTGCAAACAGCTGTCGGAGTTTTTGGAGGGGAGGGGTACACAGATAGGACGAATCCACTGCCACTAATGGTGGCAAATGTTGGAAGCAGTGGTCGAGCAGCAATTTCAAGCCACAATTCTCCACCATTCATTGCAGTAGAAGATTGTCGAGAACATTTTGTACGTCTAGCATACTATTTGCTTTTCTTGCAATAACATGTGCTTCTAATTGGACAAATTCCACATTTCTAAGTTCTGCAGGGAATCTGAATATAATAATTACTGCTTTCTTTGAGAAAAATTGGACATTGACCTTGATTCTTAACTTCTTTCACTTTTATGTATGACAAGAACTCTTTGAGCCCCTTTAAACTTAGTTCTACTTCTTAATGATTTTGTATTTCTCATGCAGAGGGAAACTAAAGCATAACAGTCTTACACAGTTCTCTTATGTGTCGTTTTGGTTGCAGGGTGTACATCCTTGTGACAAGAGACACGATGTCAGTGACTATCAATTTCTCTTTCCTGCAGTTGACTTTTCACTGGCAAGTACTTGGATATCTAAGATAAAAGTGATACTAGTAAAAGTTAGAAATTCATTTGCTGTCCCTGTTATCATTGGTGGTTATATTTGTTAAGGCTAAATTCTCGTTATTTCCTTGAATGTTAAACTAAATAACCATTTGATGTTCTTTTCAGATAGAAACAGATGAGGATGTACTGTGGAAGGCTGATGTGAGAGAGTCAACTGAAGAACTTGCTGCAAGGGGACTGAAGTTTCTTAACTGGTGAATACTATCTCTCCATTGATAGGGCACAGTTTTTCTGTATATTCTGTTAGAATCGCATAAATTTATCTATTCAAGACCCCATCTGGAAATTATGTATAAACTTTTTGTATCAGCTCAAATCTCATAGGCTCCTTGTGTTTTACCTGTGCTTCACCATCTAAGTGACTGGAATCCGGGGTTGCTTTTCATCAGACATTCCTCATTTTGCTTGATAGTATCTGTTATCACCATCTGTTCAATTTTCTATCATGTGCGATTTTGAGCTCCTAAATTTAGATGTCAAAGCTTTGGTCTTGCAGTATAGCCTCTACAAAAATATTTAATTAAGAGACTCATGTGTTGCTATGTCTTCAATTTGTTGTAAAGTTTTCTTACATGGTGCACCTTAGGCCTCACCCATTCACTTGGCAGGTTGTGGACTCGGAAAGAGAAGGAGATAGCAATTGTTACCCATAGTGGGTTTTTGGTTCATACATTACGTTCATTTGGAAATGACTGCGTTCCATCAGTGAAGAAAGAAATGTGCACACGGTAAGCTGCCTGCTATTTTAGGTTTTGCGTACAGATGGCCTTCTTTAATTGCACATCAGTGAAGAAAGAAATGTGCACACGGTAAGCTGCCTGCTATTTTAGGTTTTGCATACAGATGGCCTTCTTTAATTGCAAAATTCTTAGCTCGCTATGTGCACATGCCATTGGAGAAGTTGCAGTCACCTTTTAGCATTTTCCAATGACATGGCTGCCCAAAATTTGAAGCTGCAACCACGCGGTTGCAAGCCGAGGCTTCTACCATAGCACCAAGCAATGGCTGCTTTACTGAACTTCTGGAGCGTTCTGCTATTTTTCTTGCATTATTACAACAATTTATTTTTCCATTTTTTTCCCGGCAGTCCTCTCAGTAGAAGTTATGGGTTACCTTTCCTTTCTGCTTGAATTTGAACCGAAAGGAATCATGTATTTTTTGGCCAACGAAATTTGACTTAAGCCTTTACCTGCCCTATTGTTGCCTTACTGCCTTATTCCCGTGCTTTCCCAAGGCATCTTATGTTCTTTCTTGTCATGCATTCTATTGTACTAATTTGACATGCACTGCATTTCAGGGCAGGGCACTTTCTTGCAGTATCTAATTGGATTGCACATTGTGTCAAATTAATTCTCTTTTAATGCACAATACCTTTCTAAAATAAGAAATTACTTCCTTTTCTTGCAGCTTTGCTAACTGTGAGCTTCGATCTATGGTCATTGTTGACAGAAGGTGAGCTGGTAATCTATAATAAAGTATAATGATGGAGTTATCTAGACAGCTTCTTACATGAGTTTGTATTCTTTCTCCAGTATGATTGGATCGGATGTTTCAACAACTAACTATCCTGGAAAGGTTCCTCCTGGGTCGGATCTCCCTAGTGATGATGCCGAGGAAGAAGCACCCAATTCAATTTAGGGGATGAACAGGTTGACTTTGATTTGTGCATTGAAAATGAAATGTTTGGCGTTCTTGGAGAACTGTGGCCTCTTTACTCCAATGTTCACTCCTTATACTGGTAATTGAGATGCATTCGCAGCCAGAGTCATGTTATTTGGAAGGCTAAATTATAAAATACCTTCTGAACTTGGGCGAAAAAATAAGTACTACTACTCTGAACAAAAAAAACCCTTGATTTTTCACCCTAAACAATATTTTTTTTTGAACTTACCTATGAATTTAGGGTTTCATTGAGAAATTTATGAAAAAGCTTTTAAAAAAAACTAAATTCCATCCCCTCTCACTTCAACATCATCATCAACAACAGCCACTCGAATCAAAGGGAGCTTCTTAAGAAAAACAGGCCATTATTCGGGTATGATACTTTTCATAGAACAATGAATTGACAAGTTCCCCAACCAAATTTCGAGTTGTTATATCGGAAGGACCAAATCATCTCCTAACAAATACCTAACCACACGCGCGACATGCCAGCCTTGTAAAGTCTTTGTACTCCAAGAACACCCATGGTACTGTGAATACAATTTCATTGAAATTGAGCTATGCTGGCTTTATCGTTTTAAACCAGGACTTATTAGCCTCGAATCGACATAAAATTTACAATGATTTGAATTTGAACCACTCTAGTCTATTCTCATATCTCTTTCAAAAGAAAAATTACTTTAATCCATCTTGTCTGTGTATTTTGTTAATCATTCAAGTGCATGCTTAATGATAATTACTTTATTGCCTCCATTCTTTATATTTTAAACTACTCAAGTTCTATTTACGGTGATTGGAAGTCTCTGGATTAAATTTAATTTGGAGATCTCATATTTAAAGTCATTTTGAATATTAAGAATTGAATTTCAAATAAAATTTAATATCTAAGCATACTATGAAAATAAATCAAATGTCAACCCCTTTAATTTACAATTTCAAAGAGAAAATATTTGATGTTACGACTAACTTTTCTAAAATATCTATCTACCCGTTTTTCTTTATAAATCTTTGAAGAAATAAGATTGAGTCAATAAAAATAATATAATAAACAAAATGAATTGAGTTTTATTTCATCCAAACATATAAATTCACTTTATTTATCAATTAAATATTGAAATTAATATTCAACTGCAGGAAAGTAAAGAAAGGATGAGTGCAAGTATCAGGTACAGCTCAAATTTATAAAATCTTGTTTCACCGCATAGATAAAAGAGCATTTCCTCTCTTCTTGCACACATCAATCCACGTACGATTGCCCACGATCCAAATTCGGTCAATGCTTAGAGATGAACCTTAACCATTCAATGTCTGAAGAATAATGGATCAACAATAAAAACGTGGGGAGATCAAGAAAAAGACCCTTTCCTTGTCTTTACCAAGAAAAACATCTTGGGTGGCAAATGGGCGAACCAGCCGTTGCCATCGCAAAATCGCAATTTTGCAGTCTGAAAATAGCTTTTTTATGACAGGAACAACACGGTAAATGCATCAACGTGTGCTTGTGTTTCACGTGTGCGGATCGCATCACATTACATGGCACCGCTGCTGGTCGGAAGCCGATCGGAATGCAGAATTTAACTTTTTTTTATATAAGATTCCGAAAATTCAAGACCAAAGAAGATGAGATGCACGGAAATGCTGATCTCTCATTTTAGTGGCACTTCAAAAATGTGAAGTTCTTAAAAGAGTCTGAAATCTCTTGCAAGCCAAGCACAAAATCCTTGTTGTTGAAAAAAGAAGAGAAAGCACAAAAATTCTTGAAATCTTAGAATTCAACCTCGTTAGATCTTTGAATTTCTATGTAACAGATGACATCTTGCATCCCATGGTCCTGCTTCTGCTGTCTAAAAAGGATGAGAATTATTAGAATATTCCCAGGCAAGACTGGAGTAGGAGTAAATGAATCAATGGAGAACATGCATGGACACAACTTTGACTGGTCATGTTTTCCTTGAGATATTATCGCCGAGAATACTGTATTTTAGACAGCCTACTTAACTACGATCAAGTTGGCAGTTATTCCTCCAAGAAACAAAGAATTTCCAAAGGAACCATCTCTTTAATTATTCGATATTTATTGGCTTGCAGGTGGATCATGTTCACCTTTTCTTTCCCATGTAATTCTTGCCCTATTGCCGATTCTCGGCGAGTCTGTCTGCTTCGTTATTGTCTCATGACATTGCTTCAAAATTACATCGATTTAGATAAGCCTCTTCTTTTCTTTTCTTTTTAATTAATCGGGGATTTAAATAGAGTAAATTGAATGTAAAAGAGGACAATCCTAAAGGAAAATAAATTAAACACTATTCGAGAAACGTTGCGGTTGAAATTGTATTATAATTTTTTTTTACTATTTTTTGATATTTTTAATGTTTTAATATTAAAAAATAAAAAATATATATACTTTAATATATTTTTTAAAAAATATAATCTGTCTCATCTGATTTTTAATATATTTAAACTTTATTTCAGTAAGTGTTTGAGAGTATTGTAATTTTTATTTTTGGATGTGTTTTGAAAATATGTATTATTTAAAAGAATATAAAATCAATATTTTTAGTATTTTTTTTTTATAATCTTGGAGTATTTATATTAAAAAAATGATTTTAATATTTTTTTAAATATTTTTTTTAAATCCTCATCATAATAACAAACATAACCTTATAAAATTATCACATACAACAGTCGATGTGCCAAAAACACGTGAGCCCAGTAAATGTCATTTATGAAAAGGGAACTAACTGACCGTATATTGGCCCTACATTTGATCAACAAAAATAAAATAAAAGGGTCTTTACATGGATTTATTCGAGCATGTCCAACACCAGCTAGTCAACACGATCTCCATTTTTCTCCTTCTTAAGGTCTCAATTCAAATAAATTTAGATTTATGGATATATTAGTCGCATTAAAGTAAGCACATCAGAAACTGCCCCACCCGGCATGGCACACAGCTTTCCTTCTGAAACATGGCACACTGGTTTTTTCCTTGGAGACAGAGGGGTGGGTGGCTACCGGCCGGCAAGGCGAGGGCGAAGACGACGTCGGGAGGTCTTTGTACATTTTAAAATAAGAAATGACTAATCGACCATTAATTGAAAGAAATAGGGCTGGCCTTTCTTCTTTTTTTACTGTCTTGATTTTAAAAATATTTTAAAACATAATCACAATATCTTTTAAAACATGAATTTTCAATCTGACCAAGCTAGCCACCGGCAGTTAACGCGGCTCACAGGGATCGAAGCAGGTCAAACGATTCTTTTTGTTTGCTAACCCTTCATTACTGGAAGGAGAATCACAGTCAACTATTTCTTTTAATCTTCAAGTGACGATCTTAATCTGTACATGCCACGTTCTCCGAGGAGTGGATCTCGTTGTCTCACCGCCAGTTCCAGTTAATAACACAAGTTTTCCGGCTGTTCTTCCTTATTCTTGACTTCTCTCCACAGTCAATATTTACTATATTATATGCTGTGTCAGCTTTATAGAACCTCTAAGAACGGAAACTTAATTTATAACTAGAAGCATGCTAGAAAACCTTTCATCGCCAGATATGCGATTCGAGACGACTATCAGATTAATCGAAACAATCCGGATACTAGGACTGACAAACTAAAAAAAACTTCATTTTTTAAATAGGATCGTCGTGTGATAGCTAAGCTGTCGAGAGGAATCTCACTTTAACCACTTTGCTGGCGTGAGGAAGCTACTTGTATTGCACTCCCACCATGAAATATGACTAAGATTTCTCTGAATTGAGCGAATAACATGATAGTTTAATTTTCTTTCTAAATCACGAGCACAAACCCGCGAAGAATCTCAAACCCTGAAATTTATGCTCGGTTGAATGAAAAAAATATAAAAAAATATGGAATTAAAAAAAACATATATTTTTTCCTCTATTCTCTTAGAACAACGATGGATAACCAAGGGGGTATCCCATCAGTTGTGAATTGAAATATGCTCAATAAAATTTATTTTAAAATAAAAAGGGTGTCCTGTAAGAACCACTTAATTTGTCCTAAGAATACAATCGCTGCTAATTTGTTCACGTTGGCTGGAAAGGTTATTCCTTGACAAAAATCTCAATTGTTTCAAGAATACTAGAAAAGATGCACTTAAAAAGAGTCATCAACAAAAAATAATAAATAATAAATAAATAATTCTGTTACTCCTTTTGCTTTGGACGCGGGGCCACTAGGAACGCGAAAATCACGCTGCTTTTACATTTGCCCTTTCTTTACCACAAACAAGCTCGAAAACAGGAGCTTTTTGCTTCTACTCCCCGTTATCCCATCATTGCCCATTTCTGCGATTAACATCAAAAGGACTAATTCGTCCTTTTATAAATAGGCGCTAGGCATTTTTAGATTATCTTATGCTATAAAAACAATTCCTTCCTTCTATTATATAATATTATGAGTCAAACATTTACGGCGTCTAAATTTTTCTCCACTTGTCCAATTAACCGTTTCAGAATATATTTTTTATTTTATTTCAGAAGTGTTTTTTTAATTAAATTAAGTTTTATTTTTTATTTTATTTCAAATTAATTTTTTTTTCTATATCATTTTAAAATCAAGATGTTAAAAATAAAATTTTAAAATAAAAAATATTATTTAATTATATTTTTAAACAAAAAATATTTAAAAAAATAACTACTGAATATCAAGTAAATTTTTAAAAATTTATAATATTTTTTAACTCATTTTATTTTTAATTGGTGGTTCCTTGTTAAAAGCCTGTATTTTTTAAATGTATGTTTAGTAATATAATCCATTGTATTTTAAAAAAATATTTTTTTAATTAAAAATTTATTATATATATATTTGATATAAAACATTTAAAAAACCAATTTTATATTTTCATAAAAAACAACTTTAAAAAATAAATTTAAACACCCAAACAAAGACTACGGCGCCAGACCCCCCCAGTCAACACATCACTCTCTTATCTCCTCCTCCTTCACGTTCTCAATCAATGCTCACAGGGACCCACCACTCTAACCCTGAAAAGTCCATCTAGCCCTTCTACTCAACACTCCCTCCAGGACTTATTCATATCACCTAAATTCCCTCCCTCCCCAATTCCTACACCACCACCTGTCGCAAACAAACCGTAAAAACACCACATAGCACGAGAAATCCATCAAACCACAATCCACTCTATCATTATTTCTCTATAAAAGATTTGTTCAGTCTGCACCTCTGATTCTCTCCCCTCCTCTCTTCCTCTAGTCTCATGGCTTGCTAATAATTCCATAAGTACAAAATACCGCAACTCTCTAGTTTCCACCCAAACCCTCTTCTCTTACCAGGTCGTCTTCATGGATAACACCTATTCTTTTAATTCATACCCAGATTCAGGCGACTCGTCCCCTAGATCTCGTGAAATCGATTTTGACAACCCGACACCATGGGAAGACCAATCACAACAGCCTCAAAGCTACAAAGCAAAGTTCATGTGTAGTTATGGAGGCAAGATCCACCCACGTCCGCACGACAACCAGCTTGTTTACATGGGTGGAGAGACCAAAATCCTCGCTGCTGATCGAAACATCAAGTTCTCTGTCATGATAAGCAAACTCTCTGCGCTTTGTGGTGACACCGACGTGGCCTTCAAGTACCAGCTCCCAGGTGAAGATCTTGACGCTTTAATATCTGTTACTAATGATGATGATCTTGAACACATGATGCACGAGTATGATCGTCTCTATCGTGCCTCTGCTAAGCCTGCCCGCATGAGGCTGTTTCTTTTCCCGGTTAACCCATCACCTGCAAGTTTTGGCTCCGATGGTGGCAGATCGGATCGGGAGCGCTTTGTTGAGGCTTTGAATTCGGTTCCGAGTCAGGTTGTTGAAGCAACCAAAACGGCGGCGAATAACGTTGATTTCTTATTCGGGTTAGATAAAGGAGCCCCGCCGCCGCCGCTGCCTGTGAAAGTGCCGGATTTGCCTGAAATCCATGCTGGGTCGGGTCGTGATGATCGGGTTATTGGGTCGGATCCTTTGAATTTGCAGGCCCAGTTGCAGAGAATGCAAATTAGAGAACCTGAGCAGCAAGTTGGGTATAATAGAAAAAACAGCGATGAAAATCTGGTTGGTGGTTATGCTGCTGCTGGCAGTGATTATTACATGCAAAAATTGCCTGAAAGAGCACCTCCTGCAAATTTGCCTGTGACTATGCCACAACAGGTGACCGCTTCACCAGGTTATTGGTCCGAGAAACAGGCTGCCGGAGGCGGGTTCCCGGCAGGGATGACCGTGACCACCTCACCGGGTCAAATGGAGCAACCCGTTTATGTGATACAGGGTCCAAGTCCAGGGACTGTTTATCATGCACCTCCCGTAATGCGACAGGTTACCGGACAAACCGGTCAGGGTTATTACATGCAAAGAATGGGCGGTCCAGGTCACGGACCCGATGTTTACCGAGAGCAGCCGGTATATAATATGGTCCCACAACATCAACAGCCCCCACCACCAATGGGTCCAATGGGAGTTGTGAGGCCTGGTGGGCCGGGGGTAGCCATGCCGGATTCCGGATACGCGCAGATGGCTTATGATAGTACGGTTGGTAGGCAGGTTTACTATGCTGCGGCGGGTGGTGCAGTTCACCAGCAACAACTGCAACAACTGCAACAACCACTACAGTATCAAGGGGTTGGTGGTGGTGTAGCAGTAAGTGGTGAGATGAGACATGGTGGTGGTGGTGGGCCATTGGGTCCAGAAGCTAAGGTTGTTACAGCAAAGGTTCCACAGGCTTCTGTGTGATTATGGGTAAATTAAAGATGCTAAATCATGGTTACATATAATATTTATATTATAAGATATTATAGATATGTCCTTCCGATTACAGTAAATGTTGTTTTTTATGTCAAGATAAATGTTGGGGTTTTGTACACTGGTGGTGGAAATGAAATGAGTTTATTATCGTTATATCACTAGTAGTTTGTTTGACCCTTGTTAATTGTGGTTTTTTCCCCTGATTGGTCGCCCTTAATGCTATTATCTTGTGATTGGTTAGATTTGTTTAGTTATCTGGTGTAGACCAGTCAGTATGGATCTACCAGTTCGATTTTGATCCAGCAACGTTATCTGAACACATCCCTTAATATCTTACAAGTCTAGTTCAGGTGATAGCAAGTTTGGTGTCACTCTCACTTGTTAGAAGCTCTGCCAGCTTTTTCAACGAGATGCCAGTGGTCCTTGCGGACTTTTCTTCCTCCTGTGCTTCTCCAATCTCAACTTGGCTATAAAAGCTATATATTTTATAATTTATAATTTTTCGTGGTTCTGATTTATGTGTTGACAAGAAGGGCAGTGACAGTGGGTTTCAATAGCTTTCTTGATCCCTCTAATATCATTCTGTTACCGGCCCCAGGTAATTATTCCTTTTACTTGATCTGCTATTTACCTCCTTTTCCTAGAGATTCCCCTCTCTATCTTGTAATCCTTCCGGAATTCTTTCGCCTGTAGAAAGTCATTACCCCCTTTCTCTAAAAGCAATCCGATCCTTTCGTCTTAGTTTTATGATGGAACTTTGAATCGGGTGGTGGATGATATCATAATCTTGACATTTACCTTGCGGGAGAGAGCAGTTGTAGGCATTATTGACAGGCCAGTAATGTCAAGAGTTCAAAAAAAAAAAAAAAGTCTTTATTGAGCGGCTTCAATAATGCAAGGAGATTTAAGCCTCTACTGGCTATCCTCGAGAGGAACTTGAACAAGTTTCAAAACCTGCACTCTATAGGAAATTGACACCTAGTCGTCTTTTGTCAATGCTGTCGCTGTTATTATTGGATTTTCGAAACAAATGAATTTCTTACACTTCACTACAAGAATGGAAAGGAAAATGTATGGGGTTGCTGTATCTTTGGTCGATTAGCTACCAGCCTAGTACAATAATACCGTGGTCCATTTGCAAAGAGCTTTACTCTGGATTGATCTTGACATTATTAATTAAAATTTCCTTTGATTATGATAAGTTCCTCATTCACATTGATGATAATGCGTGTGGATATTGAATTCCAAGTCTGTCTTCATTATTGCAGATTAATATAGAATATGAGATCGGAGGATCTTTCATTATCAACAGACGATACAAAATTCGCATGGATCCAATTTCTGCCCGAACTCGAAAGATCATCAGCTGTTTGCAAGATATCATCTCACAAGGCTTCTAATCTTAACCTTCAGGTTTTGTCCCCCTTCGAAAAAATCATAGGTTTGATAAATTATCTGGTCCTGACATGACATGTCATTTTCCTAGAGTGCCATTTGCACTGTATGTTGGTTGACAGACGCGGAGGGGGAGCCAGATGTTTTTGTTCTCATCCAAAGAGATTCAGATTTAAAATACAAAAATAATAATAGAAATAGTAGTAAGAGAAAAGGACGCATAATATTTATTTATTCATTGCAATTGGGAAATTCCACAGACAAGGGTGCAGTTTTTTCCGAGTGATGATCAGAATGATGACCCCCCATCACCACCCCACCCTCGTTGTTTCTTTGAATTGAAGTGTAAGAGAAGGCAGAGTCTTTATCTAACACTAATATTTTATCTTGTATATTTCCTAGAAACTCCATCTCCAGCTTCCCACTCTAATGGTGGTCCCTGGTCGCTATCTGGTGACCTTTTCTTGAGATGGCGTGGCGCATATGCATGGGGTCTTCCCGGCCCATATGCACAAGCCATCTGCGTGGGGTTTTTTATGCCTCTGCTTTCTGGCTCATATTAAGCAGAATCATACAAGTTTTATCATGAGATACACCAATTTCAATTAAACTTGAAAGCTTCTTCGGTTTAACAAGTGTTTAAGGACACACCTCTTTTCTTAACCATCAAGACTCGAAAATACAAGGTGAGATACAAAATATTTATAGATAAGTCCAGTTTAAATAATTCTCTAAGATTAATAAACTATAACTCACATCTTTATCTCTTTTTCAGAAAATTTCAAAGTTTAAAACTTTTCTTTAGTGTGTGTATATGTATAACAAGGTTATTTGAAGGCCAACGTGAACTCTCAATAGTTTTTTTTGTAATTCAATAAAAAAATCCATGTAAATACATTTGGCAAACATGGTTTGAGTAAGGCTACTTCTCTGACAAAAATGATTAAAGATGTTATTTAGATTATTAGAATCATTGGTTAATCATTAAGCAAACTAGTGTGAGAATATTTAGGCCATACATAAGGGATGTTATAACAAAAATATTTGTAATTGAGAAGATGTGTATTTTTGTTTTTGCTGTTGTTGCCTTTTGCTTTTAGTGGTGATACCCATCACTGAAAACAAAAAATTACAGCAATAAAAATATGAATTTATAGGCAGGTAATGCTAGTATTATATATAATTAAAGCATGGTGAGAGCACTTATAGGCATTGAAGTTGATGATGTATTTAAATATTCAACGGTATAAAAATAAGATTTATGTATTGGATAACAAGTTAATTTATTGATTCTATCAATTTGATTTATTTTTTCTAATCAAGATCAAGATAGTTGGTTCTTAGTACTTGATAAGTTAAGATGACTGCTGATTGGTACTTGCAAAATGTTTATTTTTTATAGGTTTAAGGATTCTTCGATGCTTAAGTAATTATTTTTTTAAAGAAAAAGTGCAATGATATTTTAGAGAAAAATGCTCTAAATATATATATGTAATAGAAAATGAAGATCACAAACCTAAAGTTTGAAGGATTTACTGGGGATATATAACTCATGAGTCTTGTCCTTTTATAGAGAGGATGAGCTGAAATGTAATTTTCTCTTAATAGTATTAATAGGAGATAACAAATCCAAATTTAACGGGCCTAAAAATCTCTTTAAAGGCCTAAAGACCCATGTTCTCAAGCAACGTGCCTGGACCTAGCTTCTATGGGCTTAATTGAGGGAAGATTCTAGCTCTTATAGGATCAACATTGGAAAAGAGTCAAATGTCATGGACTCAACCTAGAAAAAGAGCCCAGCTCCCATAAACTTAGCTATATTTTATAATTTATTCTCTCTGTACCTTTAAGTGTTAAATCTGGCAACTAATCATACTTATATATACTTAGACTTATAATGTAGCTGAGTTTAAGAATATCTGCTTATTATTATGCCTTGAATTCTCTTAAATATAAATTTAAATAATATATATAAAATACCTTGATTCATAAATTATATAAAAAATTGTTATTGAAAAGAGCCCAGCTCTCATAGAATCAACATTGAATAAGAGCCGAATGTTATAGACTCAACTCAGGAGAAGAGCCTCGCTCCCATAAGCTTAGTTATATTTTAGATTTTAATTTTTTTATACCTTTAAATGTTAAGTCTAGCATATCATCAGATTTACATATATTTGGACTACAGGGTATAAGAATATATGCTAATTATTATGCCTTGAATTATTTTAAATATAAATTTAAATAATATATATATAATACCTCCATTCATAAATTATATAAAAAATTGTTTTATTAAGTTTTATGTAAAAATAAATAAAAATGAAGTCACACGTACTCTGAATATTCATTAACGATAATCCTTCAATAATTGCAAGCCACGATCGTGTACTGCCTGTTATTTGCACAATCTAACATGTATATGGGCTGGGTTTTGCACCGTCCTTGCTTAATCTACATAAAATAATGTTTTGTTTACATGTTTTTATTGTATTTTTAAAAATTTTAGTTTTAAATTAATTTTTTTTATATTTTTAGATTGTTTTTTATATGATAATATCAAAAATAAATTTTAAAAATTAAAAACTATATTATTTTAATACATTTTTAAATAAAAATCAATTTAAAAAAAAAAAGTTACAGAGAAAAAACTCAAACACAACCTTCATGCGTTGCTTTATGTACTTTGATCCTCTGCTCCACACCCTATGCTACTTAAAATTGGTGTCGCGTGGATTTAGAATTTGAGATATTGGATTTAGACCCACCCTTTATTCTAAAGTCTTTCTGTTTGTAGAGGAAGCTGCTCAAGACCCTTCACAAGTATAATAAACAGAGCCGAAAGGCATGCTGTGGGCTTCCAGTAGATATATTCATTTCACACATCAGTTTTATCATATCTGAAAAACGAAGTAGAAGATGACACTTCCAGATAAGGTATTAACATACATATCTTTTAGGGGTGTAATTTAATTAATTAGATTTTAGATTTTTTTTTTAAAAATTATTTATTCGAGTCCTATAAATTTTAAAATCACTGGAGGCTTACATGATTGTTAACTTTAAGACCTGTAAGATTATTCGAGAAGCGTGCAAACTTATCCGAACACTCACATTAATAATAATAATAAAAAAAAAAGTATGTACATGCATACAATGATAGAACATGGACGTGTCAAAACTTTGAGCTATATGGGCGGCAGAGCCTGCGAAATAAAAGATACAGGTTGTTTTACAGGAGGAAAAGGAATAAAGTGAAATGGAATAGCTTGTAAAGTGGTGAGAGCATAACTAAGAGAATCATCTCTTTATAGATACCAGTTACCCTAGAGAAAGAAATTTTACAGATACTCAAAGCACTGTGCATGGTAAATTAATAGCACTCCAGCCAGCAATAATTACCAGAAACATAAACAGAGGTATCTTTTCTTGATCATCCCATGTTCCACCAAGTGCTGTAATAATCTGGGAATGGATTGAGTTCAGTTGCTTGTGCTGACAGAAGGGGAAAAAAGGGAATTCCTTCTGATTATTTTGGTAAACCTTGTCATTTTATTAAAATGTAGGCAAGTCTTGCTGTGTGGAAGTAAATTGTTTTATTTTAAATTATTTTCTGTGTTTTTGTATTAATTTGATATGTTGATTTTAAAAATAAATTAAAAAATTTATTTTAATATATTAAAAAATAAAACACTTTGAAAATTACGAAACAGAATCTTAATAGGAATTTCTGCCTATTTAAGGAAACCTGTAAAGTAAACTACTGCCTTCCAGTTTCACATGCCCCGGTGCACTGCATATCTATCCTACCCCAGAATCCACCGGTTAACACAGTTGAACTAGCTAGTTATCATTTTAAAAAATACGTTCACATAGTTCATTGACATTTTTAATCATCACAAAAGGAGAACATAACAATTTGAAAAGGAACATATTCCAGTTCATCTGAACGCATAGTTTATACTCTAGTAGTGCTAGACTTGAGACATGCTTCTCTGGAGCTTTCAGTTCTGTTCCACACTATATATTCCTTTCAACTTTTTTGCATATATTAATAAGCCACACGTCTGCCCACAAGTCCAATCTTCCATCAACTCTTTCTGGTGTTGTGTTCTGGCTTTGTCTTGGCATTATGAATGACCCCAAGTATGGTTATCCTTACCCCCCTCAAGGTATTGCTTGTTTTTCTTTTCTATTCCTCTATGAAAGAGAGTTCTTTGTCGTCGTGTACAATTAGTAATATTTTATTGTCAGCATTTATGGTACTTGCATGTTGCATCACATACAGGAACATCACTGTCACCATTTAATCCTAAGTCATGGATTGAAAACTTTTTTCTCTTTGTCATCAGGCTAGAAACGATCATCTAATCTTAGTCTCGACGGTTAGATGATGGCTTCCTTGCTAGCAAGTTAATTTTACAGATGAGCAAAATAAAGCTACAGAATCAAATGGGTCCTATTCAAGTTATGCCCACCATTTCTTTTTGAAATTTTGGTTTTTTCTTGACCAGAATAGTAATGATGCAGGGGTTTATCAAGGACCGCCTCCCGTGATGGCGCCTCCTCAATACTATGCACCACCACCACCACCGCAACGGCAAGTAGGCTTTCTGGAGGGATGGTATGCTTTCTACATTTATTTTCACTCTGAATATTTGCTACATACACATAGACTCTGTAGCTTGTCATGTTGATGCTCTAAAGATTGTCCTTTTTATGGTGTATGTGTTGCAGTCTTGCAGCTTTATGTTGCTGCTGTCTCTTGGATGATTGTTGCTGTGACCCTTCAGTTGTACTTGTCACCTAATGACGCCTGTGATTATACGGCACAAAGAGTTTGGATGTTTTATATTAGGACACATGTAAGGGTCTTTGTTGATTATATAAAACTATTGATTGATGAGTATGCGATATCTTTCGCAATCTTTTATTATCCCGTTTTATCTTTTTGGATGAAATTTATCTTCCATTGATCATGGTGGATCTTTCTAGTACCTGTTTGTGCTAAGGATTTAGAGCTCTGGCACATCCAAGATGTAGTTTTTTCATCCACTTCTTATATCATTACAATTAATACCAGATGACACACTTTTTGGCACATGGATTAACAGCAGGAGTGGTAGAAATGAGATGTAACTGACGTAAAGAAGATCTGCAGTGCGAAGAAAACCAACACTCATTATCTGCATGAATAGCTCAGAACTTTGTTCTGTAGTATGCTAGGAATCAACCATGAACTTTATGAACATCGCAGAATCAAATAATTGTGTAGCAGTTTATGGTTAATTCGCAAGGCCAAGCCCGCTCCCCCCAGCAAAATAAGAACTTGGCAAAGCATGCTGCCGTAGATTTACTTCAATAAGAATCTGAAAGGCCAAGATGAACCAACTGGCCGGCCAAATCCAACATGGAAAGCAATAGCCTTGAGCCTTAACATCGGCAACAAGCACCTTAATTTGAATGTAGGATATATCAGTAGCATTTCTAGATTTAGAATTATACTTCTGTTTTGACAAGTTACAACATACAAACACTTCCAGATTTTCATTCCAAATAATGGTACCGTGGGATTGAGCTCGGGGAGTACTCTGAAATGTGTTTCGGCTCTAATGTAATAAAGTAAGTTCCACCACCTGTGACCTCAATAGCTTTCAAGGATTTGTTGCCATACAAAGTTTCTGATCTTTAATTAGACTAGACTAATGCTGCTGTAATATATTTTACGTTTATCCTGTATTATTAGCACCTTATCTATAATTCTGAACTTCGGCCATCATATCCAACCTTAAAACTGAGAGCCAGCAGGAAGGCGACAAGTCTCTGCTAACAAATGTAGGTGTTTAACCTTAATGGAATAGCAGCCCAAGTGTGTTTTAAAAGCTGATCATGAGTGGTCTCCTATATTCTAAGTGCATTGTACATCTAAAATTGGCGATGACTTCATCAAATCCAGAACAAACGGGGTTGGAAAAAAAAACAAAAAACAAAGATTCTGAATATAAACAACTATGATGCTCATAAGCCTTTCCTACGAGTACTATGCTCCATTAGACAGAGTTAATCCCCACTTTTAATACTGCCCGGATTGCTATCTCTGCATCCATCAGGGTAGGGTGCCAGAGCACTATTCAATTCACCTCTAGCAACTTCCTGCGGATTCCTGTAAATGACAGCAGAATTTCTGGGTGTCAAAATATTAAAAATCTCGAAATGCTTTTAGGAGGATTCTGGTTTGTCAAAAAAATTTACGCTTTCCTTGCTTTCGATCCTTAGATAGGGTCTCAATCTTTTTTCTCCACGCTTAACATCATAAATAATTAATAAGATTCTGCAGCAATGGTGTAATTAAGCAGATTTGGCGGTGAAGTTTCCATAAGTTGTGCCCTTTCAAATCAGTTTGCCCTGCAACAATTGATGTTTCATGGAATCAGTGCTCTCAAAATATCTTTAAAATTTTTTGAGGCATCTGAGTTTGAAAATTGTCAGATTCCTTACAAATCTATTGCCTGTCAATGAGCATACTGGAAACTTAAGATCTTTCTGTCGAGTTCATTAACAAGAATGTGGTATTGACTCTAACCACTTGCCCCCCAGAATAGAAACATGGCTTTCTTGGCCATTTCTTCAAATCAAACACCTAAATCAAGCAGTTCACATCATTGTTTCCAGACAATAAAGAGATGCATTTAATGCTTGTGGCTACACAAGAATTTTGTTGAACCAAATGAATTGTGCATAGCACTTCGTTGGTTTGAAACTAAAACAGCACAAACACGGCACTACATATGTGGTTGTGATTCAAAAACCTCCTTACCTGAGAGAGAGGAAAAGAAAGAGAATTGTTAGAGGAAGTGGGGTTATCTTCTTCGTACAGACAACTCAACCAACATGAAGTTTGGAGCAGCAAACCTGTGACAATTTCGTCTATGCCTCAGACCCATGTATAACATCTAATCATTAGGGCCCTGGAAAGGGAACCAAATGTCACGGGACCAATTTATTGTTCTATCACCATTGCCACTGTACGTACGGCTCTTCTCATTGAAGAAACAGTAAAAGAAAGCCAGCAGAAGAAAGGACCCTTTTTCTCCAGCTTAGACAAATTCACCAAATTTGGGCTGAAAAAGATTTGTGAAGCATTCTCTAGTGGCTGTATTGAGTTCATCAAGAGAGTTTAAAAATGGAAGAAAATAATATCGTTATAGCTGCTTCTACCTTTTTTTTTCCTGCACAATATTAGAAATGATAATTTCATTTGAATTTGATGGATATTTTATAGAGGTTAATATTGATAATAATGACAAAATTGGATTTTGAAACGTGTTATGGATGCTGCTCTATCAAACAATATCCGACTGAAATTTATTTATATCTATAAAGTTAATTAAAATTACAACTCTATCATTAGCTATATATAAGAGTTTAGGGTTCCAGGAGAGAAATAAATAAAGGAGGCCTCGAAGAGAAATGGGCTTTACTCTTCAATTACCTGAAACTTCTACCAAGCTAGGCGATGCTAAACCCAAGAATCTCCGAAGCCTGATCTCCAACCTGGGCCGCCCAATCAAAATTCTCAAATCCTTGTGTCTCAGCCATTTTTATATTAGAATTTTTTCTGGTCCTATCGATCTCCTCTCATACTTATTTATCTGACTTGCCAAAATATATTAGATTGTATTATTGTGGTTGTCTTTGGATTTGAAATCAGATAGCTGATTGGAATTCTATTTTTTTCCGCAACGTGTGTTTTTGATATGAAAAAAATATTAAATTGATTTTTTTAATGATTTTA
The DNA here is from genome assembly GCA_033617975.1 of Populus alba x Populus glandulosa. Lineage (NCBI taxonomy): Eukaryota > Viridiplantae > Streptophyta > Magnoliopsida > Malpighiales > Salicaceae > Populus > Populus alba x Populus glandulosa. Next base: position 11,336,199 of record CM066151.1, on the reverse strand, counting down.
TATGTTAATATTAAAAAAAAATGAGTTTTCTTAATCATTTTAAAATAAAAAAATACTTTTAAAAAATATATTATATTATAATACTAAACACGAACTAGTTGGAGTTCCCATCTCCAATCTAGACTCCATGTCTTCTTCGTACGATGATGTTGTTTTGTTGCTCCTTATTCACCATTGAACTTGTTATTGCTATGTCTTGCTATAATTTTGTTGGTGCTGCTTCTTATACTATAATCATTGTTTTTTGTTCTCTCTCACAGACTCTCTATTTTGTCTTCGAATGACTAATATCTAAATGGTGTTGGTGTGGCTGCTTGTGGTGGTTCGTAATCCAATGGATGTTTAACAACCTGATCTCGGATTTTAGTGTAAAAAAACAAAAAACCAAGTAATAGATTGAATATGCATTTTTAAATAATGTGGAGTGTAACTTAATTTTAAATTTTAAATTTATTTCTTTGAGATTGCTAGTTTAAATGTCATAAACCTTAGAATTATTAGAGATTTATATAATTATTAACTTCAAGACCTATAAAATTAATTGAGATGTGAATAAACTAGTCTAGACACACACATAGTAATTTTAAATTTAAAATAAATAGTATCATAATCAAACATATAAAAATTCAAAATAATATTTATTTGATAAAATAACTTTAAAATTTGAAAAATAAAATTAAGTAAAAGCAAACCCCACCCACATGTATTTATAACATTATATATACATCATGTTTTATAAAGACCAGTGTGAAACGTGATGGATTCCAAAGTAATACTTATGAAATTCCAAGTTCCCTCCAAAACAAATGAAATGGCAAAGAGGAGGCATTTCTAAATTTTCACTCTCCCTCCAAAACACAACTGGACCATCCTGGATCTTATGAGATTCTCGTTTCTACTTTTTTATTGTTATTATCCACTTTAAAGAAATGCTATACCGAATTGCCTGAATCCATACATCAATTCTTATTTCTTGTGCTAACAACTCACTTAATGATTACCACTTACGGAAATAAAATCCAACTTTTGATATCTGCATGAGCAAGGGTGATTCTATAATTCAACACATGTTTGTTTTTCAGTTAAAAAATATTATTGATTTTTTATTATTTTTTGAACATGTTTATATTAAAAATAAAAAAATATTATTATTTTGAAATAAAAAGTATTTTAAAAAATAAATAGTATTACGCTGCTTTGAAATAATTGAGTTGCAGTTAAACTTTTTGATAGGACTAAAAAAACGCATATTTTTAAATTTTAATAAAATATATTTTGCACTTCAAAAACAAATTATACATAAAAAAAATTCAAACTCTCCTCCCTACACTTCATTCCCGGACAAACACTAAAATAAAAACCTCACCTCAGCAACTCTAATCATTCTCCCCGCCTCCGCAAACCTAAATTTACTCAATTAACCTCATAGGCATACGGTATTATCAGTTATCACATTCGCGTCAGCTTCTCACTTACGCCGGACCACCCAGTTGGCTTTCCCCATGTCATCACCCGCCTGGCCCCCACCTAGAAAAACCCTAAATGCACGACAAATTCAATCCAAATTCACCCTAAATCACAATCACAATCAGACGCATCTAAACACCACCACGTGTCCTTGATATCAAATCCTCACCATCAATGCCAGGTCAGTCGGTCGGTTTTTTGGGCAGAAAATCAAGAAACAAAACTAAAGTCAATGGCCCAGATCTTGCCCGTAACATCTTCGGGCAGATCTCATCGCCTTTAAGAACCAACCCTCGCTTCCTATCTTCCTCGCTCTAAACCAATCCTTCACAAACCCTAACTCTTCACGTTTATAAGAAATTTTTTTTTGTTTCCAATTATACTTTTATAGCGCGTTGACGTTAAAATCCCGGCAACGCGTGTAACTCACGCCCTCTTGATTCATGTTAATTTCTCACCGGAGATCTACCGGAATCGAACCGGATTCATGGCGTCAGCTGTGTTAGTGAACCGGAACGAACCGAATTGGACGCAGCCACAGCCACGTGGTGGTGGAGCTAAATTCATGGGCAAAATCCCTTTCTCCAACCCTAACCCTAAGTTCTCCAAAAAACGTCAATTTCAGCCACCTCAACCACCACAAATCCCCGACGTTGATGAATCTCCTTCAGCCGCTTCAGATGACGCGTCGTCTATCAACCGCCGTCCACAGAACAATCACCACGATTTCAACAACGGAGGATACGTGTCGTTCAATGTTAGCTCGTATTCTAAGAAAGAACTATTCGAGCTAAAAAGTCGATTAGTTTACGAGCTTGAAAAGATCCGAGAGTTGAAAAACAGAATGGAATCCTCTGATCTCCACATCGGACAACCCAGCTCCAACTTCAGTAGCAAAAAGCAAACCTCTTCAAACAAGAAAGTATCCGGCAACAAGCGGCCGTTTCCGGCCCCTTCAAATTTTAACAATTTTAAGCGATCAAGTTCAGATAATGCGCAATTGATGAAGAATTGCAGTCAAATTCTGTCGAAATTGATGAAGCAAAAATTAGGGTATATTTTTAATACTCCAGTTGATGTTGTGGGTTTGCAATTGCATGATTACCATGATATAATCAAGAATCCGATGGATTTGGGTACGGTGAAGTCAAATTTGAGCAAGAATTTGTATGAATCGCCAAGGAATTTCGCTGCTGATGTTAGATTGACATTTAATAATGCCATGAAGTATAACCCTAAGGGTCATGAAGTTTATATTCTTGCTGAGCAGTTTCTTACAAGATTTCAGGATTTGTATAGGCCGATTAAGGAGAAGGTGGGCGAGGATGTTGAAGAGGAGGAGAATGATCTAGTTCAAGAAGTGCAAGCGAGTTCTTGGGATCATATTAGAAGAGAGCCAGAGAGGGTTAGTAAAATTGATGGTGATTTTAAGCCAGTTACAGCGAAATCTGATCCAATTGGGCAGCAGCAGCAGCAGCCAACCGGGATGAATCAAAACCCTAATTCCGTGAGGACGCCTTCACCAATGAGGGTGCCGCAAGTGAAGCCATTGAAACAACCAAAGCCGAAAGCAAAGGATCCAAATAAGCGAGAGATGAGTCTTGAAGAGAAGCACAAGCTAGGTGTTGGTTTGCAGAGTCTGCCACAAGAGAAAATGGAGCAAGTTGTGCAGATTATTAGGAAGAGGAATGGGCATTTGAGGCAAGAGGGTGATGAGATTGAGCTTGATATTGAGGCTGTTGATACAGAGACATTATGGGAGTTGGATCGGTTTGTGACTAATTACAAGAAGATGGTTAGCAAGATTAAGCGGCAAGCATTGATGGGTATTAACAGAAATGTGGGTGCTACTGATATAAGTGAAGGCAATAATAAGGTATATGATTTGTCTTAGTTTTCTATCATGGCATTGTTTTCATTTCATTTCTGTTTTGTATTTGTAGTGCTTGAATGGCTTATTATTGGGTGTTCAATTGAGTAGGATGTACCTGGAAATGATAGAATGGAGGTGGTCAATGAGGCAAAGAAGCCGAAGAAAGGGGATGTTGGGGATGAAGATGTTGACATTGGCGATGAGATACCAATGAGTAGTTTTCCACCAGTGGAGATTGAGAAAGATAATGGACATGCAAGTAGCAGTTCCAGTAGCTCCAGTAGCTCGAGTGATGATTCTTCATCTTCAAGTGGTACAACTCAACTCTGATGTTTGGAGTCTAATTTAAGAGAGTTTGTTTTGTTGCACAAGTGCTAATCTTGAATTAAACTGCAGATTCTGATTCAGGGAGTTCTTCAGGGAGTGATTCAGAGGATGCACATTCATGATGATATCTTATTGGAGTTGAATGAATTCTGGATTGCTTTAAAGCTTTCCAGGTGTGTCTTTGAAGTACCTTGAAATGGGTCGTGGATGAGGTATGTGGCGATTCACTTGATGCCTGTAGTTGCTGTTGAAAACCCAATTTTTCATTTCAGTAGTAGACTGACGGAGTTCTATGGATTCCTTTTCTTTGTGTACAGGGAACTATTGTGTTGGGTTGCGTCTTAGGAGAGGTAAATCTGATGGAGTAGGGAGTGGCTTTGCATTGGCTGGGGACTGAAAGTGTTTGCAATTTGTGTAAAAAGATGTGAAGGAAATAGTAGAAATCAAGGTTGTAGGTTAGGATGGTAGGAAAAGCAGTGAAAAAGTAGAGTAGATGGTTAGAGAGGTGGTTGAATCACTTTTGTACACATTACAACACCTAATACATGGATTTTTATTATCATCTGTAAATGCCCTCTTCTTCGTCCTCTTGGTTTTTACCATTGAACAAGCAAGCAGCCTCCATTCCCAAGATATTAAGCATTTGTACAAGCAAGAGGGATCTCCAGCGGAGGCAAAAAAGTACCTCACCAGCTCCTCCTATATTAAGTGTTGCACACTGGGGAAAGATTGACGGGAAAGAAAGAAGAAGAAAAAAAAAAAGAGTTGCACACTAGGGATCTCGGAAAGTACGTTCTTTATTTCCTTGACAGGAAAGATTGGAATCAAAGCAAATATCCAATCTCTATATATAGATATTTTGTTAAATGGACATTTGAGGGAGACGAACAGGGATTGGATATTTGCTTTGTTAAATATACTTTGAGGGAGACGAACAGATGGAAGCAAGCAAGCATGTGAAATTGAGGTGCGCCAGAAATGATTATGGAGGGTTGGATGGGGGAAAGGGGCCAGCCAAGCGGGTGGCTTAATTAATTAATAATAACGCCGCCTAATGGAAAAGGTTTGATCCGGCCGTGTTTTTCATCTGGCCAATGCAAGCCGGTTGAACGTGAGAAAGTGCGTTTCTTAATTTACTGAGCAGACAGACCATATTCAAAGCCCCCCATGTCCTGTATTAAGATAATTGAGAGGAGTTGCTGGCCTTTCAAGCCTTTGTCAGAAAGAGATAGGATTCTCTCCTCTCGCCTCTCTCTTTTAATGTTCTGCTCTTTCTATTGGCTAATATGAGGGACCCAGTCATATTTTAGCAAAGTATAGAATTCGTTGTAAACTGAGTAACGTGGAGATTCTTCTATAGATGGTCAGTATATATTTTAATAAATCACTGTTTTTTTTTAATATTTTTTTTATTTTTAAAATTTTATTTTTTATATTATTATATAAAAAATTAAAAACATTAAAAAAAATAATTAGAAGCTCAAAATTCAAATTTTATTAAAAAAAAATTTAGTTGAAACTCAATAATAATCACTCTTTAAGTCTCTCTACCTAGAGATGAACTCCATATATGTTAAGAAGAAACTGTCTCTTGAACGGCATGTTTCGAACTTTTGAACTCTTTAAATTAAATTGAATTGAATTAAAAAGTATTAATGAAATTTAAAATTATTTTCAGTGTAAAAAGTTATAGAATTTAATCTCTAAAAATAATATAAAAGTAAATTAAAGGTCAGCCTTAATTTACTTTAAAAAAAAAAGTTAAGACTAACTTTTCTAAAATGCTTATTTATCAAAAAACAATAGAGAATTTTGAAGAAGGGAACAAGATGATATAAAAAATAAATTTTATTTTTTAAAAAATATATATAAATTTTATTTATTTATCAACTCAATTCAAACTAAAAATTTATAATTAAATTCAATTATAATAAAAAATTGATTCTAAACAACAACCAGTAAGAACTTAATAGAATAAAATAAAGAGACCTGACCAGCAGAAGATAGATTTGAATTCATCAAATTGATAAATTGAAAATCCATGAAAGAAACGCCACCGATATAAGACCCCCTCCTTACCATTAATTGTCCATTTCAATCATCATCTTTTGTTTAGGCTAAAGACTCGAAGGATCAATTTTCCCAAGCAAAAGTTGAAATTTCGTGTTTCTCCAGTAACTTGGAAGACACCCCACCATCACCCACTATTCTCTCTAAAATTATCAAGCGTTAATAGCATATTTGTTTTTTATATTTTAAAAATATTTTTAAAAAAATTAAAATTTAATTATTTGTTTTACTTGAAATTACTATTTTTAGATTATTTTAAAGAAATTAATATTGATTTTTTAAAAAACAAAATTATTTTAATATATTTTTTAATAAAAAATAATCATTACTACACTATTGAGAGAGAGAGAGAGAGAGAGAGAGAGGAGGGGGGGGGGGGGGACGGAATAATTGGGCGTTTCAAATTGAAGGTAGCAATTTTACTGATAGAAAAGAAGGGTTAGTTAAACCATCGATTTAAGG